>OX421971.1:40819906-41059906 GCA_949128135.1 Parasteatoda lunata
ATGTGTACCCGACCTATTTAACTTGAAGATACAGCTATTCCGAATTCCTTTTTATTATTCATTCTCAAGATCATGTCATTTGAGAAAATCTCGAAGATTGTTCTCAACGGTCATTTGAAGTGCGGTTAAAATATCTAAAAACACACTTGTTTCATAGATCTTGAGAGCTTCATTAAGGAGTTTCTTCTTTTCTGACTCATTTAGAAGTTCCGGAAACAGCAAATGGGGAAATGCTTCATCTTCATACCATTTACAGCGAAACAACGGTTGCCAGACTACGTAATTAATTTATAGAAAATTTTATAGCGAGCTTCCGTTATGATAGAAGAAATCCGAATAATAGATAAGAACATTATTGTAGAATAAGAAAGATATTTTTTTAAAAACTAAATAAGCTGTTAAATTAAAACTTTTTTTTTTTGATAGTTTAAAAATAAAATTTATTTTAAATAGAGTTATATTTTCAATTGTTTACGTAGCTGAATGTAAGAACTTATATTTTCCATTGTGCGAATTTCTAACCGATCCCTGTTCAATAAAATTATTTTTTTTAAAAAAAAGATGTGTTTGATACATTTTTGAACTTACGATGATTTCTTTAAGCAGGTGAAGTATGTGTCTATACAACAAAATAAAAATAACTGTAAAATACTATGCTATTTTCAAATAATAAGATGTTATAATTGATGTATGCAACTAACAGTAGAAAGTAACAGTTATGAGACAATATGTTTATCAGCTCGAAATTTTTCTGTAAGCAAAATTTCTCTTTCAAAATTACAAGGCTACGGAGTTGAACATTAGTAGTCGTAAACCCATACAACTAGGTCGGCTGTTCAACGACGGTTATAAAATAAAATATTTGTATTTTGCAATGAAATATTACATTCTTTAAAATGATATAAAATTGTATACATTGCAATTTAAAATGTTTTTGAGTATTATTAACAAAATATTAAAAGATAATAAATATTTTCCAAAATTTATATTTTGCCTGGAATTATCGTAGGATAAACAAAATTTATAATTATGTGCCAAATTTTTCAATTTGCTTAAAAAGTTCTTGAGATCTTGCAAAATACGCAACAAAAAAAAAATTAAAATTAAGGGGTTCAAACTTTGCATCGCTCTCCTGACCAAACTATTGGAGATGTATGTCCCAGATGGTAGCTGCCCCCTATATTTTCAGAGTAACAAGTCAAAACGTATATTTATTCAGAGAAAATACTTTTTTGTGTCTGATTTTGTAACATTAGATGATTTTGTAATATTAGAAGTTATTCAGGAAGATGTATTTCTTCTTCTTCTTCTTCTTTTTTTTGCACATGGTATGTTTGTTTGGGGGTGCCATGGCTCAGAATTTGTGTTTAGTGATGCCGGAGCTCGTCCTCGACGAACAAACATCGTAAACCAATGCCTTCAATTTGAGGATATCACCAGTATGGAATGGCCAGCATTCTCACCTGACCTGAATTCGATAAAACATGCGTAGGACGTGCTTGACGAACAAGTTGCGGACCGCCCGTCAACCACCTCCTACATGTGTACAGGAACTTCGGAGAGCATCGCTTGCTCAGTGACGTATCTTCCCCAAAATCGCCTCAATAGTTTCATACTCAGCATACATGCATTAACTACAAGACAATGTATTAACCATCATACCAACTGTGTTATGTAAAGTTTTTGTGAAAGAGAT
This sequence comes from Parasteatoda lunata, assembly GCA_949128135.1. Lineage (NCBI taxonomy): Eukaryota > Metazoa > Arthropoda > Arachnida > Araneae > Theridiidae > Parasteatoda > Parasteatoda lunata. The sequence continues at coordinate 40,821,603 of OX421971.1, forward strand.
AGTTTTTATAATTGCTCCAGGGAGCAAAAATCGCACCCTTTATAAATTGTATCATACCTGCACCATCTTTTTTGTTCTTTATCTTTTGTTTAATTAGTGGGCTTTATGAATAAGTAACATTTGTTTCGTTTCTGAACCTTTATTTGCCTTTATTAATTTATGGACATAAGTGCATCGTGATAATTTATTTTACTTGAATCAATTTTTGACGAATTCAATTAAAGAAGATTTAATTTATTCAATGTTATTACTTTATGATTTTTTTACTTATTTGTAAGTATTCCTTATTTTGTTCAATTAATCTTTTTCTTTTTATTTCGCTCATTTGCTGTTTATTTTATTTAGATCAATTTAATATATAAATTCATCTATTAATTTTATCAAAAGTTTAAAAGAAAAAGATAAATTTGATATTGAGTTATATTTTTTGTAATTACAGAAACTGGAGTAACAGGAAATTCCGATTGAATCTTAATTAACTTTTACAGACGAGTAAATGACTTTTGAAAGCGATCAACGACGAATTTCAGTTATTACTTCTGGTATCGAAATTTTTACGACCGAGAAAATCGTGGATAGGAAGGAAATACTTTAACGTGTTTCATTCGTAATTGTTTAATTTCCTGTTATAATGTTCCACCCTTACGGCACAGCGGATGTGTACAGTCATATAGTAACTCTGTTTGTTTTTTTTTTTGTCTTACATTATTTTTTTTCACCGAAATTCTCTAAAGTTAACGAATATGTATATACATACCTACATACATTTTTCTCTTCACTCCGAATTGGAGCATAGCTTTCCATCTTACTCTATTTGTGTAAATATATATATATATATATATATGAGTGTGTAATACAAAAATTATAAATACTTTTGTATTAATAAAAGAATTAAAACTCTTTCGTTTTCATAAAATGTCTTTGTTAAAGAATAAGCGTAGAGATATTCTATTTTGGGAATTCAAGGCTGTAACATACCAATGAATAATAATTAGATTTATATTTCAAACGAGAAGTTATTTTTAGAATCTCTCCCCCGTTCACTTCCATATTAGGAAGCATTAAATGATTTTCCTTAATGCGTAAGGATACAAGTATTTCAGAGATTGTGCCTTTTTACTCGAATCTGTGTTTGTATAAAACGTGGGAGCACTAGTTTTTGTGTGTCCTTTCCATGATGTTGTGATCCTGATAAGTTGTTCCGGAATTGTCAGAAGTTTTGTCCAGCCCCTCCCTCGTGGAGTGCGGATGTGAACTTTGTTAACCACCAGCCTACCTTTAAATAAACCTCTTGAGAATGTATGATGGCTTACGACTGCATTTTTCAAGCTAAATACAACTCTTATAACAGGAATATAGCCCTGTTATTATATATATATATATATATATATATATATATATATATATATATATATATATATATATATATATATATATATATATATATATATGGGGCCCCATTAAAATGGATTTTTTGAAAAAAAATTTAAAAGAATTAAGAAAATAAGTTATTTTTTTAAAAATCAATTTCAAATATATATTAATAAAATACGATAATTTATTTATATAATGTTAATCATACTTATTTATTACTTATTTTAGTTATTATTTGTAAGTATTATTATAGTTTATGTATTATAATATTTATCAATGGTTTTTAAATTCAAATTTGTCATTTTGATTTGTGCGCGAAGAAATTGAATTTCAAATTTATTCAAAATGTTATGATTATTTTTTAGTTCTAATTTAACAAAATAAAGTAAAATTTAATTTATTATTATTTGTTTTTATTTTAAATATGCTTTCTTAAATGAAAAGATATATAAATACTTTTATCTTTGAATAAATAAAAAATATACGAGGAAAAAAAATTTAATCTAAGGGCCCCAAAAATTTGAATGACCTAGGGCCCCGCGTACGCTTAATCCGGCACTGTCTCAACTTAAAATCTCGTCTGCAATAACTACCCCACGAAGCAAACGATTCGTTTTCTAAGTAAAAATAAACCATAAAAAAATATTAAAATAATAAAATATAAATAAATAAAAATATAACCCACAAATTTTGGTAGATTCCAATTACTTATTGTTGGAGATGTAATAAAACACAGATTTTTGTAATATTTACCCTCAATATATATTTGTAGTGCCCTTGATAAAATAGAAGCAAAGAAAAAATTTTAGGGGTCAAAAATTCCAAGGTAAATAAAGGTAAATTCTCTTCTCAAAATCTAACGAATCATAACCAAAGTAAATAACTAAAATAAAATTGACAAGTGAAAATGATGTAGAAAGTAAGTTCTTACAACAGCTTTTCACTTCATTATACATGAGCTCAATAATAATTCGACAAATGTTGATAACGCTTTTGTTTCCTTTTTTCGCGCCCTTGGATAGTAGTTAGTGACTTGTAATGTGCATTTATTTACGTTTCGTATTTTTTTCTTAATTTTTGAGAAATATTTAAATTTTTGAGAGATATTTAACTTGAGGGAGTTGATCTCGGAATACCCTGTGCAAAAATCCTCAAAAGTTTTCTCATATTTGATTTTCAGTCAAATGATTCAGTATATTGTTAATTATTCTTCGGATTTTCTTAATAAATTAGCAACATACATCGCAGTTAAAATTTTTATTTATATCATTAGATTATATTATGGTGCTTGCAATAATTATAGTCTTTAACTCATTGTTTGTTCGCTGGAAATCATCGTTGCCAAATAACGAATATGTGATAATTATATCGTATTTTCGATATCTTTCAATTTTAAAATTGTTACAAGGATTTCTCAATTCTTTCTCAAGACCTGGTTTTCCCAATATATTGTAAATGTGCCTTTTAAAATATCGTTATTGCAATTTTTTCAAAATATCGGTTGTTCGCAACATTTCTCCGAGGAGCATTATATTTTATTAATTTTTTTCATTTTGTCAAATTACGTAGTTTAAGGTAATATAATCATTTTTTTACATCCTTTTTTTTCGTCATTAGGTATTAGGCAGAAGTGCACTAAAAGTATATTTCATAATAATTTTTTTTTTCTATTTCTTTAACTACATAATTTTTTACTTATTTATTAATTTTTTTTTTTTTTTTTTTTTTATGATAAATACTTTTATTATCAATTTTTAAAAGAAATATATTGATCAATTTTAGTTTCGCCATCTAGTGAGCTTCATATAAAGTAAACCCTTAGGAATTATACGTGAACTAAAATGTCGTTCGTGCTGCCATCTACTACATAGGAAAACAAACAAGAGAAATGTTATCTTAACATTTATTATTTTGGATTGTAAAATACAATTATTTAATAAAATTTTTGACAAATAACTTGTTTTCAGTTTTAATGCTAAAATAATTTCAATGTAAAAAACAACTAAGCATCTATATCAAGTGTAAGATCATATTTATTTATTAAAAGAGTATGGATATTAAATGGTTTTTTAATAAATAAGGAATCAAAATTATTAACATTTTGGGAATATAAATTGAACTATTTTTAACACACCAATTATAAAAAATTGTTAGGACTAATATTAGTATTAATATGAAATTTTGATTTGAATATATTTTTTTTATTTTTTTTAAGATTAAATCTTTTGACTTAGGACGTTTCAAAAGTCACAAACGTTTAAAAATAGAATTATTCTACTCAAAATCAAAAAGTCATTTTTAAATAATATTACCAAATAAAAACTTTCATTTTAGGCTACCTTGAAACATAATTCCAAGGAATTGCATTTAATGGCATTTCAAAAAACATATTTTTAAATAATATTTTTATTTATATTCATAATTCTTGTGAATATTTACTCTTCGTGTTTTAGTGTCGCCATCTATAGCATTTTATACAAAACTTGAAAGTTTTTACGAGAATTAGAGCTATACGAAATTAAATAAATGAGACCATACACTAACGATTTTACTAGATCTCAAAATAAAATTTTCAAAACGGCATAAAAGTTTTTACATTTTATCATTCTTAACTTATATAAATCTCAGAGAAATGAAACAAAACTCACGGGATTAATACATTTACGTATTGATTGCTAACATGAATGACAGCAATCTTTAAGTCTCTGGTCAGAACTTAAATTCATGCTATTAAAAATTAAATTAAAAAATACAAATTCAAATTTGTAATGTAATGCTAACTAATCACGTTAAATATAATTTTGATGTTTGCAACAAAAATCAAAATTATATTATTTATTATCAACCTTTTTCATATTATTTATTATATTTATTTATATTTTTAACATTTAAATTAAGTTTAGCATGTGGTTTACAACTGGCGGCCGCGAAGCCTTTTTTTGTGGCCCATGAACTAAAATATATTAGTTCTCATTTTTCTGCGAACAATTTTCGTAAAATATCTATATGGGTTTAAAATACTTTTCTCGTTAATAAAAACCTAATTTCTTCGTTTCTGTGAAATTTATCATACTAACGGAGCAAAAAAAAAAATTTTTCTCAGGTTTTGCATTCAAGAAAATATTTATTCAAATACAAAAATAATCGTGTATGTTGCTCTTTTTTATTTCATATTTTTTTATTTTGTGAATATAATTTAGCATGTATGCATCAGAAATTTTCTCGAAGAAATTCTCCGATTTAACTTTTTGAAACCACTCATTTTGGACGAAAATATTTACACACACATTTGTAAATTTGAAATGTAAATATCTATTCTCTGGTGGTTGCAGCAGACAAACCTCAATTTTGTCATTGAACATTTTGTGTGCTACTATGTAAGTTTTAATACCAACCTTTTTAAAGTTTTATATCTTAACAATTAGATATTTGTTGCACATTAATTGTTTAATACATGGGTGCACATTAAAGTTATTGTAGCCCGAATTTTTTAATATGCAATTAAATATTTTTAAAAATCTACTTATTCTGATATTCTAATTTGTAATACAATACTTTTGTTTTGTACAACTTGGTAAAAATCTGACTGTAATATTTTATGTTTCTTCAAACATAAAAGAGTCCTATATAAAATTTTGTTAACGTTGCGGCCCGCCATTTGATTTGTGTTTTTATTGTGGCTCCCCGGCCTCATGTAAGTTTGAAACCCCTGGTCTAGACTATAACAAAAATAAAAGCTCACTTAACAAAATTGTATTTAGATGCACACAGAAAATGGGGCTAGTGTAGATAGTGTAAATAACCTTGCCAAAAGCTTTCTAATTATTATTCTTGTATTTTTTGTCATAAAAATTTGAACGTTTATCTTCATTTCGATCACTGAATGCATACTTTTTTTTTATATATAATCTTCTCTTTTTTATATATAAAAAAAGAAATTTCCTTTTGTTTTCACGTGGACACTACTTAAAACTTATTATTTAATATCCTCTTCTTTCTTAGAATACAGCCATAAGTAGTTGAAATAATACTAAAAATTTTCATAAAAATTAATGTTAAAGCCTAATAAACACATCATTTTCCATCTTTTCCTGTATTAGCGAGAGATTTTTCTTGAATATTTAAAATAGTATCAAATGTTACTCTTTGCTATTTCAATTTTATCTTAATAAAATAAATTTACAATGATTTGGTTACTACAGTATCCTAACAGTTAATACAAATATATAAAAAACCTGATTATAGTACGATTTCAAGTGACGGTAAAATTGCAAATTTAAACTTTATTAGTGGTAAAACCGTACCAGACCTCTAAACGTTTAAGGCTGTTTTTCTAAGGCTCCGTCGTGCTATGAAATGCTGCTTTTTTGGCGAATAATATGCTGTTTTTATAACTGCTGTAAGTTAGCAACTGTTACTCGTGACTATTAGGTGAAGTATAGCCTATCTAAAGCAAGCGCTGTATACGCTCAATTTGAAAAGGGAGCAAAACGTCAATGTGGTGAGACGTCACAGTTTTGTGAAAAAGAAAAGCGTTTGTGGTCTAATTTTTTTATATTTAAAAACTTTTTACAATACTGCATTACAATGGCTCCTAAAACTTTACAAAAACTGAGAATACGGCAGTTATTCGGATAACTTTTATCAAGGTGGAAAAATGTCACCAAATTGGCAATTTTTAAAAAAAAAGTTAAATAACTTTTAAAATATTTAATTTATTTTTCTTTTCTAAGGCCCAGATAATTCTTCACGGTAAGATTATATAGATAGTTTAAAGTCATTCCATTGCTTCAAGTGTAAGGCTCGTAAACTATGGCTTTTTTTTCCCCCTTGGTGACAGAGTTTCGAAAAACAACGTTTATCTCTATAAAAGTGGTCATTAAATTTCCTATTAAGAAACTAGATTAAAGTTTCATACAATCTTGAATTTAAAGAAAAATAATTAAAAATGTTGTAAATTGGACCAGTTTTTTTGAATATCTTCTAAATATCAAATTTAATGCTATGCTTTGATAATGATTACTTTTCGTTTTACGCATGTATATTCCGCAAGGATTTCATTAAATAAAAAAATAGAAAAAGTATTTTAAATGGCCCCATTTGAAAGAGATTTAATTGTATTTTAATAGACATTCAAACCATCTCTTTTTTTTAGAAATTCATTTATTATTTCATCTAGAATTATTATGAAAAAATATATCCATTATTTATCAATAATAACAGGAAGTTGAGCTTAGGGTCACGTTGGATTAGGCTTCATTATTTTAATGCTAATAAATATTTTCGTTGTTTTTTCTTTTAACATGTTGTACCGTTATTACTACAAATCCTATGAAAGAATTACTTATCACAGTTAAAGTGTGTCATTTTTATTTTAACAAGTTGCATTTCAGAAAGAGGGGAAAAAATAAATATAAATAAACCAGCTGATCCCGATTCCCCTCATTTTTATGACTAAATACATGGATATAGATTGCATTTTCCATGAAATATTTTTAACTGAATATTTCAATAATAACGACTTACTGTTTGAAAACATAACGCTAAAAGCATACGTTTAAATAATTTACGCACATTTTTACTTTAAATGGAACCTTAATGTAAGTATGATAAAAAAAAAGCCATCTTATGCTTGTGAGACACAAAATAAATCACAGTTACAAAACTTTTTCTTGATTAAATATTTTTCATACTAATATTATGTAACATTACTAACATTCTTGAAAATAGCATCTGCAAAATTTTAAGCATTTACATAGTTGATTTGAAACAAATCAGCATAGCCTAAATTTAAATTATCATAAAAGAATTTATCTTATTTTAATAGAAGTATTTATTATGAAGAATCATTTTTATCTTTGCAAGTAATAAAGTAAAACTACATTTCGCCTTACCTTATAACAAATACAGACTCCAGGGTAATAACATCTTACATTTTTAGTCTTTTATTTCTTATGTTAAAAATGATAAAGGCTGAATTTCAATCATTCAAAATAACAAAATGGAAAAAAAAAAAAAAAAAAAAAACGATATTCGTTGTTTTAAAAATAAAGGTAAGACTTGAACCATTTAAAATTACTCAATAAAAAAAAATGTCGTTTTTTTTTTAAATGATAACGGTGAAACTTTAAACATTCAAAATTGCTAAGTGAGAAAAAAACTATGCTATAATGTTTAACAGTTATTTTATTTATTATTTTTTTTTGAGTTATTGATTTTGATTTTAACCATTCTACCCTCAATTCTTCAGGCTTTTTCGTATAGCAAAATATTTTACAAAAATGGGTTTCAAAATAAACCCTTTCAACCAAAAATAATAAGCAAAAAAATATTTTAACTGTAATACAAGTATTTTTTATAAGGACTCCGTTTTATCTTCGCTAAAGATAAAAAGAGTCTTTACCATTTACCTGAGAAAAACTTTTTCAATTTATTAAGATAAAAAGATTAGATAGACATTTTTTTTAAGATAGGTACAAATAGCTTAAGTAATATGCAGTTATCAGCGGGAAAAAAAAAAAGTTTTCAGCGAAACTTTAAACATCCAAATCTCAAATAGTTAAAAAATTAAAATAAATATAAAGAGGATTCAAAATAAACCCATGTAACTTGATATAATTTGCATATAAATGTTCTAAAATGTGCTCTTATATGAAAAATGTATTGCTGCTAGTGAAGATTTAAATGACAGTGTTTTTATCAAAAACAAAATCTCAATTTTTGTTTTCCAAAGAGAAAAACCCATAAATAAGTTAATTTTATGATTATCTTATGAATATGTTACCATTTTTTGTTACCTCAAATTATTCCATAAATTCAAATGTTATCATATTTGTAATGGAGCGTGCAAGTGTTGCCAACTGCTATGCTATATTGGCCGAATTTGAAAGGGGGAAAAAAAGCTTGATACAATCGCTAACTCAACTGCCAAACGAATAAAAGAAAAGTTTGGAGTAAAAAGAAGAAGAAAAACAAAGAGGCAGTCATTTTTCAACACTAGAAAGAACAGATGTGATATCTATGGGTCTTTTGATTTCGAATCTTATTCCCCCGTCATTTTCGTGACAGTGGAAGTATATAATAGAGATATAAACGTGTATGAAGAAAATATGAAAAACATACATCTTTCTAGATATTTGCAGACGATAACTTAAATTCAAGGTTTTGTTCGACCATTGCAAGAATCGTGTTCGTCTGCCGTGGTTTCCAACTCGAACAAAATCGTAGAAGAATGGTTGATTATGAGTTGTATTTCTTCTGGAAAGTGACAATTACATTGTTGAGCGAATCAGAAAAAATTAAGCAAATTTTATCCATTCTCATCTAGTTTGTTTTTTTCGACTGTATATCATATTCTGTTAACTAAAAGATGTTGGCATTATATTTTCAGAAAAATATTTTTCTAGAATTTAGGAAATAAAAGAAAGATGTCGTTGTACTTTTAGAAATATGCTATTGTTATTTTTCGTACAAAATAAAATAAAAAATATTGTAAAGGCGACATAATTTGAAAATTTTAAAAAAATCGCTTTTGTTATTTTTTAATCATTTTTAATATATCAGCTGAACGTAAAGATACTGAAAATTTCATAAAAATAAAGATTATTTTAAATTAAGGGAAAATTGTAATCCAATTAAAATTATAAATGACATGTAGTCTTAAGTTTGTTTTACATGTACAGTTTTTAATCTAATATGGATTTCCAACCTAAGCCAACTTAATATATATACAGTCTCGTCATCAGATCACATGATTATATCCGCAAACTATGAGTGCTTTCTGATATTCTATTATTATTACCGGAGCAAAATATATCAATACATTATAGTGTAAGAAGCACTATTATATTTTTTCTTCTTTTTTTTTTAAATTTTGAGATATTTTTTAAAAATATTTTTTTTTCAATAATATTTTTATCCTTCTTCTCTTTTCAAGATATTTTTATCTTTTTTGTGGTTTCTCTAATTTTTAACTTATTTTATGAGTTCTATGTAATTGCAGCTTAGGCGCAGTAAATAAGACTTTTTTTTATTTTCTTCGTTAATCTCTCTTTTCTATGAAAAAAAAAATATGTAATATGAAAAACAGCATAACAAGCTTTCGGAGGGGGGGGGGAAGTCGAATAACTTGATTGGTCATCGAAGTCACCTCAAAATAAATAGCATATTCCAAATCAGCATTACGAAAATTATAAAAAAAGGTTTTGTATGATATCAAAGTTTTATGTTTTATTTGGCACTATTATATTAGAAGACAAAAGTTTTTATTTTTTATGTCAAAGTGTGAAACTATGCATAAATAGTAAATAAAATTATCCAACACAATAAAATCACTGTCGCTATGAAGGACACATAAGATCTAAAAATCTTAAAAACCAATCCTGATCAAAATCTTTATTTTTCATGGTAAAATGTTTTATGTTAACCGTGTCAAGATATTCGTTTTTTAAGTTAAGTCATTTAGTGTCAATCGTATCATATTAATAATATTTTATTTAAAGCATTTTATTCATGTTAACACTTTCTCAAAGAACATTACTCATAGAAGAAAAAAAACGTAACTTATTCTTTGTTTAAACAAACGATTTTATAAATTGCATAATTTCCGAAATCGTTTTCTATTTCAACCCGTTTATTGTTAATAGGATGTCTGCAAGTGACGCCATCTTCGGTAAATCATGGCATTTGTCGATTTAGAAGCCAATCAGGTTCGACACACACCCGTAACGCCGCTTACAGCTATTCAATTAAATCCGATTTCAATCATATAGTTAGGTACAATCACTTAACTTCTTCTTGAGTTACAAGTACCCGATTGTATCATGTAAATCGTTTTTCGTTTATATCACGTATTTCATGTAAATCGTTTTACGTGTATATTATGACGTACTTCGTTTAAATCATTTTTTCATGTTATATGCGTCATGCTAATCGTTTTCCAACATAAACACTTTTTTCAGATACAAACTATTTTAAAGCAATAAATGCTGAAATTTACCCAAAACTTAATCTATGTTCGGAATTTTCCTAAAATTTAAAACCAAATTTTACTGCATATTATCTATAAAATCCTAAATACATAATTTAGGTACGCATATTTACTTTTGATAACACAACCATTCTATAGAATGTTCCAATTTTGAAATAATTTTTCAATATATTTCAAATGTTAGAGCAACACTTGCAATTTATTCCACTCTTACAAAATCTTTCGAATGAAACGCCCCCTAAGATGGCAAACTGCTCAAGATATAACCACCCATCTTAATGATTAAGTTGTCATCGGAGTTACAAATCATTTTTACGTTAATTAATGAAGACAGTAATTGTAACTGCATATAAATCTATTCTTCGACGCGTTTGCTATCGAAATGATGTGTCAGTGAACTTCCGTAAAGAAAAACATATTGCTGCAACTGAATTAGAACATAAATCTCTGTAAACGAAATAATATTGCGTAGCAGCCCACTAGTTTTACAACACAAACATTAATAATATAGTCATTAGCCAGAAACTATATAATTACTCTTCCTGGAGAAACTATAAATTTTTTTCTTGAGCAATATATATTCTGGATGTCTTAAGTTATTTACAGTTACTTAAAGAGGTCATATTAAAGAATTTAATTTGTTATATACTTTCAATTTGATAATTTCAATAGAAGCTAATTATTGCATGTGCAGAAAGTATCTTATAATCATCAGATCTCTGAGAAACACACAGATCACTGAGAAATTTTGTGAAAAATTTTGAACGTCATTATCATTTAAATTTTCTGAAACTTTAGTAAAAGACCAGTCTAAATTTCATTATAGAGCGAGTATACCCTTTTTAGCGAAAAAAAAATATATCATGCAAATTAACATCTTATTGAGGTTTCAGCAACTTCGCACGATATTATGTTATGGTTTTAACCACCCTGTATCAAAATGAACCATACCGTCATGCGAATGAATCTTGTTTGAACTTGATTACACGTTGCAATTATTTAACTAAAACAAAAATATGGTTTGATTTAATACCTTAAATGATTGAGGTTTCAGCTACTTTTCACAATATTATGTGGTTTAATATTGAATCAGTTTATCATAGGAAGATAAAACAATAAATTTTATGGCCATGAAAAACAACATCTGGTTATCTAAAGTTATTTGAATTTATTTAAAAAAATGTATATTAAAGGTTCTATCTTGTTATATATATATGCAATTCTTAGACTTTTTGCAATGAACCCACATACGCGATGGCTCAGGGGATAGAGCGTTCGCCTTCCAGTGCGGGGAACCGTGTTCGAATCCCAGTCAATACGAATTCCGCATCCGCCTTGCGCCATCCACAGTGCTGACGTGAAATATCCTCAGTGGTAGACGGACCGTCAGGCTTACCGTGGGAGGTTCTCATGGTCTTCCTCTCTATATAGCGCAAATGCGAGTTAGCTCCATCAAAAAGTCCTCCACGGAGGCAATTTTCTCCCAATACTCGATCCAAGAGTTCCCTTGTCTTCTGGATTAGGTTCAAAATTACAAGGCTACGGAATTGAACATTAGTTGTCGCAAACCCATAAAATTGGGTTTTTCTGTTCAACGACGGTTATAAAATAAAATAAAATGGACCCGCATACCATTAGGCTACTTGAAGAATATTCATCTACTGTTCAATCTGACTAATTTATTTCAAGCAGTTTACAATTAGCCTATTAGCAAATTCCCTCTGTGCATTTTCTAATTAGCCTATAAGCATATAAAGTGATTATAATGCGCCTAAAAATACCTGGCTAAATCGAGAATACTTGAGACTATTTCAGCTAGCCAGGACAAATTAACAAAATGATGATAACATTTCATGACTCAACAATTTATAATTTACATTTTCTAAGAACCAGATATACCAAGTGCCAAAGATTTGCATGCATATGATTTGATATTTTATTAGAAGTAACTTATTATCATGTGATGAAATTTGAAAGTGCCTTATATTCAATATCAGTATTCGGTAGCTGCTTATAATTTAAGTTAAAAAGCAAGGATTGAGTAAAATTTCTCCTTTTGATAAATAAAGTCTATTGTATAAAATCAGTAGGCTCTTTTTTTTTTTTTTTTTTTATTTTTTTTTTTTATTTTGCCTTTAATTTTATTGTCATTTAAAATTGCGTAATATAGTAATATGACTTTGATCGATTCCTTAATGATTTGGAAATAATGCTAGATAAATCTATATTGATATAATATAATGTATAATTATGTTTATCTGTCTGACTTAGATGATATGTCGATTCATCATATCCTATTGAATTGTCTGGATTTTAAACATGTCAATACCCATTTAAGAAAAACATTCTAATTCGTGTTTATGTTATCTTTAAAATTCGTTAAATACACATCAAAACCGAAATTGTTTTCTTAATCTGCCAGATTTATTTTATCGTATTTGATCTGTTTTTAGTAAGAAAAGCTAATCTAAAAAACAAAGAGATATGTTTATCACATTATTAATGGGATTTTAAATGTTGATTATGAGTTTTGAATTTATCTTTATTTTAGTAATCAATAACAGAATAAGATCTATAACAAAAGTACAATGAAGAAATGAAAAAATAAAACTTAAGTATGATTAAAATAGGAAAGGATGATTTAGATTTATTTACCTTTTAGAAAATGGTTTTAGAACATAATTTCTACAAGCAAACAAGCGAAATTGTAAACAACCAATACATGATTAAAGTTATTTACTGTTCCACAATGTTGTTGAAATTAAAGTGAGTTTTTATTTTCTTCATAAATATGATTTAAAATGTATGCTTCGAGGGCTTTTTCGAAAAAAATATATCTTCAGAGCTTGAAAAATTATTAAATTTATTAACTTAATTAATTTTTTAATTCTGTTCTTGTGTCGTAGCGCTGTCTTGAATTTCTAATAATTCCACAACCATTTGCGGAAAAGTAATGAAATTTAAACATCTACTACATGAAGCAATTTTAACTCCTCGAGAATCAGGAATTTTGTCTGATCGTATTCACATTGAAATATAATAATAGGTTTAAGACCCTTAGCTAAAATGTTTTTTTTTTCCTTTAAAAAGTGCAATGTAGTTGAAGGTTTGCTAATTGGTGGGATATTTCTATAATTTAACCATATTGTAACAACTATTTTTATTTCATAACCGCCGTTGAACAGTCCACCCAATTTTATGGGTTTGCGACTACTACTGTTAACTCCGTAGCCTTGTAATTTTGAACCCAATCCAGAAGACAAGAGAAGTCCTGGATCGAGTATTGGGAGATATATGCCTTCGTGGAGGACTTTTTTGATGGAGCTTACCCGCATTTGCGTTACATGGAGAGGAAGACCACGAGAACTTCCCACTGTTAACCTGACGGCAAGGGGACTCTAACACATGATCCATCTACCACTGAGGATATTCACGTCAGCACTGTGGTCGGTGCAAACCGGACGCGGAATTCATATCGACTGGGATTCGAACCCGGTTCTCCTCATTGGAGGGCGAGCGCTCTATCCCTGAGCTATCGCGTGTAACAACTATTGAAATTCCTTTTAACCTATAAAGAGTAAACAATGACGTAAAAAGATTTTCAGTGGGACATTTCTTTCCCACAAAGGAGCACTACGGCATGTTCACCGAACTACTCTGCCTTTGCCATTTCCTAAATACAGGGTGTTCCAAAATTATCTTTAGAATACCTGGCTTGAAATTTATTACAGACTGGAAGTGCTTAGAGCCACCAATGGTGCGCATGTTTAAGTGTACTAAACAAAACTTTATTAGTTGCAGTAATACATGCAAAAGACAGAAAAATATCTTGTTTATTTTCGAAGTTATGAATTTTTGTAGTTGTAAAGAGAATTTTGGAACACCCTGTATATCAAACTGCTCTCAAAATACTCAGAAATTTAATCCAAATTTCATAATATTTTTTTCTCACTTACTGAATTAGCTTTTAACGTGCATGATTTTTAATGGCAAGAGCTGTTTATTGAATTTCATTAGTTTTCCCTGCTATAAAATACAAATTAGAGTTTTAACATAAATTTATCCTTTCTCTGATGGATTTACAAGTTAGTCATTTATAAGCTGTTAATTAAATTAATTGCTTAATTTGCTTAAATTAAGCTTAAATTGTCATTTTTATACGTTCATAATATAATTTAATAAAATTTTATTTTAATGCTTTTGAAGATGTCAAAACGTTGAGAAAAGTCAGGAAAATCAAGCAAGCTGGTATAGTTATTTAAGGAATCAGCGCCAGTCAAAGTGGATTTGCGGTTAAAAGGACCATTCTGGTTGTTCTAGTGTTAATGCAATACTGAATAAGAAAAATCATCCACTCTATATCTAAATATATACTACTTCTATCCAATCTGCGACTGATTTTAATTAAGTATTTCGGCTGCAATTGGAGCATTATTTTAGCCCAAAAAAAGTGGAATAAAATAATATTCTCTATGAATGAATTAGAAAAGTTGATTCACTGTGAGGAGCTACATAATTATTTCTTCAGCTATTTTAGTAATAAATAGTTTTGAAGTTTTAAAATCTTCCTTCAATTTTGCACGCATTTACAAAACCATAAATTTTTACTAATAATGTACAAAGGATATCCATTCCATATAAGTGATATCAAATCTAAAAGAGCTTTGAAAATGAAATAGCCTTAGTGGATGGAAGCGGCATGCTTCCATTCAGCACGTGTGACGTCATAACCAATCAGGGATCGTTTTTTATTGCATCCCTTTCAGATGCTTTTTTGCAATTTAAATGCTTAATAAATGTTTAATGATGCCATTTAAATGTTTAATAATTAAATAAATAAACATTTCGGGGAAAAAACAATCAGATTTTCGGATTAGGGTGAGAATTTCTAATAAGTTAGGACTGAAAAAAAAGAGCTGCTGTAATTGTCCATTGTTAGATATTGATAATGTTATGATGACAATAGACTTTTAGGCTATCAGACTTCAGTAAAATTATTTCTACCACAGAAGAATTCATTCACAACGTTTTCCCAAATATCAGGCGAAATTACAAACATTTTCAGTGAACGTCAGCCAAAAACTGCGATGTGTATGACATCAATAATTGCCTTCTGAAAGAAATTCCAGGTAATACAGGAACATATAAGTCCATCGATACAGTAATAGATCAAAACGAGGTTGTGAACTACCCAACTGAATTTCTGAATTCACTTAATCTACCATGCCACAACATGTATTAACATTGAAAATTGGAGTACCTATCATTTTTTCTCCGAAACATCAATCCACCCATTTTTGCAAGGGTACGCAGATTTCAGTGAAAAGAACTATAACCAATATCCTTGTAGCTAAAGTTCTAAAATATTCTCTTACCACAAATCCCAATGATCCCAACAGATATGCCATTCGAATTTAAACGCCTTGCAGTTTCTGGTGCGTCTCGCCTTTACCATATCAATCAACAAACCACAAGGATAGTCATGAAGGATAGTATGTGGACTAAATTTGAAACATCTATGCTTCTCCCTCTGACAGCTCTGTGTGGCCTGCTCACGTGTCGGAAGACCGTCTAATTTGTGCACGCATTATTATCTAATTTATTTGTGTAGACAAAGAACATTGTTTATTCAAAAGCACTTGAATAAATGTGTTTACGGAGAACCGTGAAATTGTCAAACGTTTTTCCACAATTCAAATTGCAGTCAAAAATCCCAATTTCAAATAACAAATCACATTTTCACAATTAAATGCAAAATCTAAATATAATTTAGACTAAAAGCGTTGCAACGCGCGCAGGTTACAGCTAGTATACATGTAAAAGAGACACCGGTGTCCCATCCACGTCGAAGTGTTAATGACCATAGAAGCTTCATTATTAAATTCGTATGATATTTATTTTGTATTCATTATAAAGTACTTTCCTTGAACCACATATTTACCTGCAAAACGTTTAGTTTTACATAAAAAAAAATAATAGTTCGTATAAAGTTCTAATAAAAAAATTATAAATTTCGGATTGCGAGTACCCTGTTTACTAAGTACAATAACTTCTAATTATTATAATTGTTTCCAGTTATAATGGGTTACTTCCATCAACATTGAAAACAGGAAAGGGAGGACTGATTTCATTTATAGCGGAAAAATTACTTTCTAAATTGCGATGAACCACAAAAAGATCAATTTAATTTTTCTAATCCGATTAATGTATTTTTAAAATCATTTTTGTTTAGTGTTTGAAGAAAGTAAGCTAAAATTACAATTGTCTGAAATGTAAAATTTCTTATTTCCTGAAAGGAAAATTTTCTTTAGTCATGAGCTGGATTCTGCTCGCCACTGCTAATGAAATAGTAATAACAATGCCTGTAAAATTTTAAAATGCAGTTAATTCTGTGTCTCTTATAACCGTGAACGAAGTCCTCTTCACGAATTATAATACAGTAATTAGTTTTAATACTATACATTCCTAATCAAACCTTTTCACTACTAAAATTTCTTAAACTACTTTACCTTTAAAGTTATTATTTTCAAACTTAAGAAACAACGATAAACAACAATTTCAAATTTCCGCGAAATCACTATTAATCGAAGGGCATTGTTCCAAAATAAAACAATGCACATTTTAATTTTCTCCCAGCTCAAAGAACAGCCAGAAAAAGGAATTTTTACTAACGAACAATTCTTCAATGGAAGCGCATTTTTTTATTATTACAACGGGGTGTTCTTGTCCGTGATTTCAAATAATTGACAGGAAGACGAAATAGCACTTTACCCACTGGGTAATAAGCACTAAAAGTAGTCTTGGTATGTAATTAGTTCTTTTTTGCGTGTCCTTCGTCGTTGCACTGAATATCTAGCAAGAGATTGCATTTTCAGAAGTTTTATTGTTGTTGTCGACTTCGTCCCAAATCAAATTATTTCCTGAAATATTTCCTTAGCAGTTCCGAGTTATTGACCTTAAAAAAAGGTCCACTACTACTCTTGCAACCTAATCGTAGATGCGATGTAATGATAGGTCAAATAATAATTAAAGCCTAATTCGGATCCTTCCATCACCTTCAGTAGATTACTTTATTACTTAAAGCTAGAGTAAATATGATAATAATTATTCTGTTTTCTTTGTGGACCAACTCATCTTGAAAACGTTGGCAGCATTTAAATTATTTTCGGAAATTAATCATAGCCAGTGTACTCTTTATTTATTTGGCATATCCTGCTTCAATTATAATAGTTTTTGGACTATCTGTAGCCTTCATAAATTAGTGCTAATGAATATGTATCATTACGGATGCGTTTATATAAATATATTTTAATGCATGGTGAGCCTAATAAAAATTCGATACCACAAACTTAATTTTTAAGGGATGTTATAGATTCAAAATCCATCGTGTTTTCTTCTTTTTTTTTTATTGATACCTATAATCAGAGCTGTGTAGTCAGTAGTTAAAATGTTGGACTTCAAATCTTAACTCTTTTTTTTTTTTTTTTTTTTTTTTTTTGAGAGAGAGAGCTCGAGTCTTACTCCGACTTACACCCTATAAACCGAATCCTCATAAATACTCATATTACTAGGACGAATTTTCAAATTATTTCTTTCTATTTTTGTAGACGATTAAAGTTAAAAGTTTCTTTGTACTTAAAATTTCATTTCATATTAATTTATTATTACTTTTTTTTTATCTAAAATTTATTTCATGTTAAAATTGAAGAAAAAAAAATATTTGTTCAAAATATTGAAGTTGTGTAAAACAATCATAAAAACAGAACTAGATATCAACACCACACACGCGAACTCGCATAGTTATAAACATTTTAATTAAAAAAAGATTCTTTAAGGAAAATTCTGGGACTAGAAAACTATTACAATTAATAAATAGAATTCTATTCCCATTCTTTTTTATTAACTTTCTAACTGATTCGATACTATTTCTTTTGCAATGACAAGGTGAATAAATTTGGTTTTGGTACTTGTATAATTTCAATATAATTTTGGTACTTGTATAATTATTCAAATTTAAAGAATTTTACCGATATTATGATAATAGCATAAGATTTCTCCTAAATAAAAAAAAGGACTTGGGTGATAGCGTAAGAAATATGTAACAATAGCAGTACTTTCATTATAGTTTATAGTGGTTGGTACGCGTAGAGCATCGCACATTGCATAGAACTAACTAATCAATCCTGCTGAGAGCATTTTAAGTGAATGTAAAGTCATGCTAAAGAATGATGCAAACGAAATATGACAATGTTAAGTCTGGGCACCACTCTGAGTCTGTCGAGATGGTAAACCTCAAATTTTTTTTTCCACGAAGGATAGTCCTTTCTTCAGTTCAAACTCCCTTTATATTGAACTATATTAAAAATGAACTATATATAATAGTTGATATTTAAATATATTTCAACTTTAATATATTTTTATATTGTTTCAGGTTCTCTTATCTACATGCTACTCATGCTGCCTTAACTCTACCTTCTTCAAAACATTTATTTTGAAACAGTGTTATTCATTATGGCTAACTGGACTGATTCAAACATTACTGATTCATCACTTCTTCCGTACATTACGAACGTAACGGACTCATCAAGTGAAATATATGACTTTATAAACGAAACTTCTCAGGAAACCAATACAAACTCTTCTTTTCCAGACGACTTTAAAAACGGAACAAAAAACGAGGAAGTGCCGTTCTATTTAAACTTTCGTGATGAGCCATGGGTCATACCACTGGTAGCTTTCTCGTTTTTCAACATAGCTGTAATAATAATATTTGAAATTTTTGTACTGTACAAATCCTGTGGCGGACGTAGACACTTATTTCTTGGACAAATTTTGCTGTTAGGACTTTTCTTGTGCTCCGCTTTAGGGTTAATCTATGTACCGCATCCACACTGGCTCTTCTGCGGGATCACTCGAGTCGGTGCTGGAATAGCTTATGCCATCGTTTTTGGAACACTGCTGGTGAAGTGTGTATTTTTGCTGAAGTTGAACCATGGAGTGTACTTCAACGCATCGTTTCAGGCTCTGTTGCTATTTTTCATTATCGCTGTCGAGGTAGGTATCATATTATATGAATTATAAAATAGTATCTTTAATATTTATAGCAGCTACTGTTACTTCAAATATCTTTTCCCAACTGAGGACTTAATTATATCTTTTCCCTGCCAACTTTACACTTAAACCACATAATCATTATATATTTTGACAGCTGTTATAGCAAGACTTACTTGTGAAAAAATTTAATTTATTCTATGCGATTGTTTTTTGGTTGGTGCCCTTTAATATGGGAGAGTAAAAAGCAGCATTTTCGGCATATTTTTTACTCTCGAAAAAGTTAAAAATATGCCGAAGTAAAAGTAAAAAGTCTGTTCAAACAAAACAATACTATCCGATGTGTATGGAGAAGATACACTGACAGTTCGCCAGTGCCGAAATCAGTTTGCAAAATTTTGATCTGGTAATTAAGATGTACGAAGATGCACCACGCCAGTGGAAGCTGATAAGACACAATAAAGGCATTAATCGATGTAAATAGATGAAAATCAATTCACGAGGTCGCTGAGATGTTAAATTTATTACGATCAATCGAAATGCCTAAAATTTAATTTCAAAACTGAACATACGGGTTTTCTTATGTTCTTACGGAAAGAAATTTGTGCCGTTATTTCGACGTCTGTGATTTGCTTCTCAAATGTCAAAAAAATTATCCACTTTTGAAGCATACTTTAACTGGGGACGAAAAATGGGTTGTCTACAACAATGTTCCGGTTTCTGTTTTAGCCGGTGAAATCTTTAACTTCAAATACGGAGATCAGAAATCATCTGGTTCAGTTTTATAGTCAGTAGAGTAAAAATATTTTATGAGAGTAGAATCATGCTACTGCCAGAAAGATGACAAAAAGTATTGGACCAGAATGGACAATATTCAATAAAACATTTATTAACTATAAGAAAATTGTCCGTCATTTTTATAAACAAAGAGCAGAATTACTTTCCGAAGAACTTATAAATAAAAGTATTTAGTTTTTTATTATGAAAACGCGTCTAAAATTAAACCATTTAACGATTGGCGAGTGATGCCTATTTAAAAGAAGCATTCTAAAGCATAAACTTGTCGATATTCTGAATTAACAACTTTCATTCATTCAAACTACATTCTAAATTTGACATTTTTGAACTTTTAAACTTATATTTATTTTATATTTATTATGCCTTCAAAATTCTATCAATTAATAACACTGAATTTAATGTGGAACTTGTGCGTGTTCGATCATGCTGAAACCGGTTGGAATCGGCAAAGAAAGTGGTCAACATACGCATGCGTAGTCACTTAATAGGCTCCAGCTATCTGGGGAGTAAGGACAGGCATTTTCGTGAAACTTGTCTCTATTGCTTATGCAAGCCACCTAAGCGAAACAAATTCGCAGTGGAAACTTTTTGCATAAGAAAAGACAACCTTTGGTGATGATAGTTTATTGGAGTGCCAAGTCTTCCAGTTGAATAAGGTATTATTAAAATTGTGAAGAGGTCAGTGATGA
Source organism: Parasteatoda lunata (assembly GCA_949128135.1). Classification (NCBI taxonomy): domain Eukaryota; kingdom Metazoa; phylum Arthropoda; class Arachnida; order Araneae; family Theridiidae; genus Parasteatoda; species Parasteatoda lunata. Next base: position 40,842,504 of record OX421971.1, read on the forward strand.
ATCTGTGCTTAAAAGGTCATCAACATCCACTACTGGCGAAAATATGATGCGTATAGCTGAATTCTTGAATTTTAGTCTGTCATTTAAGTGTTCATGCACTGGCACAAATATCCCAAAGCAACATTATGTAAAAATGGAAATATCAGTATCGTAACGAGCCTTGGCATTCAGTTTTCTTCGTGACCGTAACTCACTTCCTGGATGACTCAAATGAACCAATGGTTTTTCAACCACTGGCGTACTCCCTAGACTTTTTTTTATTCCGATACCTGAAATTCCTAAAAAAGAACATCTTTTTGGGACAGTTTAAAAAACTAAAGATGTTTCCATCAATGCTCTAAAGGACATTCTGGAAAAATTCTGTTCTTATTCCCCATTTGGTTGGAGATAGTTGAAGAACTACACCCTTTACTTATCCCAAACAGTTTGAGCGTGCTGGCACATGTATAAGCTTCATGAAAAATTCAATAACATTATATTCAAGATACACCCTGTATTCTGCAGTATCTTTTGTAAATGCTTGGGCTATTTTAACTCAATAAAATATTTCAGGTTGCCATTGTAATTCAGTGGCTGGTTTATCAACCTCCTCAAACAAGCTCTTGGACATACTCTGGAAAACATTCAATAGTTTGCGAAAAATCACCGCTGGAGAGAATTACGTATCTGACGTATGTTATGTTTCTCATGTTTCTGGTGATTGTTGCATCCATCCGGGCTAGATCCATTAAAGACAATAATAGGGAAGCCCTTTACATTGGTATTTCAATCGGAATATCATTGGTAATTTGGGTAGCATGGACCTCAGTGGCAATAATATTTGACAGAAGGTTTGTAATTATTATTTATTGAACTACTATCACTAACCTATTCCTTCCAATGGTCTTTTTCTTTAAGTACGACTCTAAACTTAATAACGTAACTTAAAAGCGTTATGTAATCCCGCTCTCTAACACCCATCCGCTCAAAATCCATCAACTATAAAAATAGGGAAACATTGAATTGATATATCTATAATAATTTAGAAAGCATGGACATGGTAGTATAGACAGAAAATACGGTCTTTTTGAGAACGGTTCTAAGCATAAGGACATTACGTTTTTTCTATTTCTAGTAAAATCCATCCGCGCAAGATCTATTAACCTCCTGGAACAAAGCGTCCATTACACTGAACAATATTCATAAAGGTATCAAACTGTTTATTAAATTGTTATCACTAACCTATTCATCCACTCAATTTCTATTTTAAGCATTATTTCAAATATACATCATATATATTCACCATATATCATATAAAAATACACCATACATACATATAAGCATTCAGTAATTATTTTTTGGCATAAATTAATTTTTAGTACTGTTTTTTTAAACCGTATCAATGACAACACGTATCGAGCATTCGATAGATAATGTAACTTATTTTTTATTTTTAAATTCGACTTCATAACGTCAATTTTACAATATTTACGGTGAATATTTGTTTATTTTCAATTTAATTATTATTTAATTCTTATTTATATAAAATTTTAGAAGTGACAATAATAAGGCACTTTTTTTTTCTAGGGATAACATTTAATGTTATACCATTACACCAGAGCTTTTGATAATAACATTAAATTTTACGAATTTTCCAAATAAAATAGTTCTTAGATTTGACTTCTTTTTAGTATTGTCCCAGTTAATTTCTCATTATGTAGTATGAATATAAAAAAAATTTGAAAAATTGTAAAGTGGCATAAATTGGTTAACTGATAAGTGCAATACTAAACTTCAGTTATTATGAGAAATACGTTTTAACTTAAACCATAATCTATTTAAAAGACACAGTCATTAATGATCCTGGATGAATATTCTGTTGCCAACAAAAAAAATGTTTCTTTGCATTTGTACGGTTATTAAGTGGAACATTAGGGCTCATAACCTGAATTTTGTGCTCCAATAAAGCGTCTGCATTTAAACCAGCACTTTAGTATATACTGGTTTTTGTTAATTATTAAAGTAGAGGTATTAAAACCAAGAAAGCTTAAAACGTACTGAACCAAATTTAATCTATTTTCACAACAGTTACGATTTAGTTCATGGGAATTTGATTTTCAAAATTTAGTCATAGGTAATTTTTCAGGAAAAATAAACATAAAGAGTATATAAAATTAACATTTTGCATTCGTTTTTAAAGAAGCGTTGCATTTATATTCACTGTTGTATTTTATATTGACTTTTTATAAAATATTTTAGCAGTCCTTTAAGCAGTTTTTTTTTTCACATAAAAACGAGATTATTTGAAGTGTTTCCTATTTTAATTTAGTACTCGCATACTATCTCCTGTAAGCAAAGAATTTTTCAGTAACCTATTTGACCTTCTCCGTCAAAGTCATGGTAAGCGCTAAGATACTTTACTGACTCCGGGACATGAACTTGCGACTCCTTCAGTGATAATTTGAACGCCCAGACAAGTTGTTTCTTCGTTATCGGACGCTTTTCTTATTTACTTTAAGAGAACGCTGTACCACGAGACAAACTTTTTATCGCAAATTCTGTTTCATTTCCATTGGTGTATTAAAATTTAAAATTAAAGAAAAATTAGTTCATGTAGCTCTAGAGTAAACCATGAAGTATTGAAAGCAGAAAAATGCTTTCAAAATATCAAAATGCAAACAATTATTTGAGAACTTACCCACGACGTAATCCAAAGTAATCATCCCATAATTTGTTTGCATTTTGATATTTTGAACTTTTTTTCTCAGCATTTGAAACTTTATGACTTATTCTAGGTTGACCCGAAATCTTTTTTTCAATACTTTAAATTTTAAATAGCTCATAAAAAGTAAAGAGAATTTCCCTCGAACGGATTCTCTTGTAGTTATAGCGTTCTCTAAACTATAACCTCTCTGCTTAGATTTTGCTTAATTTTGATTCGTGTAGGAGAGTGCTTTGCTAAAACCTTTACAAAGAAAAAAAAAATATCTTTGAAATTATAAATGATTTTTTTTTATAAATAAAAATTATTATAATTTTTGAAATACTTATTTTATTAACATTAGTTTTTTCTCATTTGATTGAATTAAAAAAAAACAAATGCATGATAAACAATACTTCTTTTGCCTAGATAGCAATACACCTAGATAGCAATTTGCCTAGATAGCAATTTACCTAGATACAAGGCAAATTATTTTTCTTTTTTTATACAAAATATCAATATCTTCTCAACTATTTGTTAAATCGATTTGAAACTGGTTTTGCTCTATCCAGCATAAACAAAGGTTTTACAAAACAATACCTGACTTCTCTAAATATTTTTAATGTTATGTCGTTGTTGTGTTTGAGTTTCGTTCCCATTTAACCCTTTCCCTCGTCCTTGTCATCTCGGAGTGAAGCTCGTGGAGGAACCGCGGGGATTTTTCAGGATATGTTGTTCATCTCATAGACTAAATCCTGAAATTCTCGCCTGATTATAAACTAGTATGCTACGACTCCTTTTTTTTAGCTAAAATTTCCAGGGCTATAAGTCACTGCACGATGCTAAAATAACATTTTCAACTCAAAAGCGTTCGATAAAATAAGAAAAATTTACATTTATTGACAGAAAAAAACGTCAAACCTTGTTCTTGTCATTTCGGAATGAAGCCCTTAGAGGAACCGCGGAGATTTTTCAGGATATGTTGTTCATCTCATAGACTAAATCCTGAAATTTTCGACTGATTATAAATTAGTAGGCTATCGACCCTTTTATTTTTAGTCTAAATTATCAAGACGATACTAATTGTGCGATACCAAAAATTATTTTCAACGCAAAAGCACTCTATAAAATAAAATAAAAATTCTACATTTAATGACAGAAAAAAATGTCAAAACTCGCCCTTGTCATTTCGGAATGAACCCCGTGGGTATTTTTCAGGATATGTTGTTCATTTATAGAGACTAAATCCAAACATTTTCATCTGGTAATTAATTAGTTGGCTACTGATGCCTTCTTTTCTACATTTATTGCCAGAAACAATCGCTGCTCTAGAAGCAGAAAAAAATTTCATAAAAATTAACACTATAAGATAGGTATTCTGTAACATGAAATAACACCCTCGAAAAAAAAATTTAAAACACGCAACTTAGTATGAAAACTACAGCTTTGCATAATGTGAATGACATTGAAAGATTAAGTTGTTTATAGAGACTAGGAAGTCAATTAACTATAATAGAACATAATTAAGGATTTCTAACTATAATACATTTAAGGATAATACTAACATGCATTCTTATTTAGTCTTACTTCACGATATCTTCACATTAACTTTTAAAATCCTGCGTATGATCATTTATAAAGTTAATGAATTCTCAGCAACAATCACGCTAATGTAGCACTGTAATGTAACACTGCGTTGCAAAACGTTAAAAAACACCATAACAGTGCTTGAAGCATATGTATTGTTGGAACTAAATTCTTAAAAATATGAATAAAATTATAAATGTGTGTAATTAACTTCTTATGTAATCTTTACTATTTAACATTAAGAAATATATAATAGCAAAAGTTAAATATGTAATTAGACAAAAAAAAAAATAATAATATTTTTCAAAAGCACTCTTTTATTACAAGCTTAGTAAAAAAAGAAAGAATAATTTTTTGTAAAATATTGCAAGTTAAAGACAATTATTCATGAGAGAATGAGGTATTGAAAACCATTACAATAAAAACCTTCATTTTTTTCTTACTTTTAAGCTTTTATATTCGTTTAATAGTTTAATATAACGTGAAAACTGACTGAAATATTGCAAGTTTTAATATCATCTAAAACTGATAAAATAAGTTTTTGTTCGAAGACTGCACTATAGACATTCATTGTGGTTTTCTAATTTTTAGACTTTTACACAACTTCAATACTTTGGCAACAATATAACAACTGAAGAATCAAAAATTTAATAAACTTGCTAAAAAGGAGAAAGTAATTATTTTATTGAAAAATTCTTTGCATAAAAACGAACGAGTGAGCTATAAAAAGCATTGTAACAAACACCGCCATTGTTATTTTCTACTTGTTAGTTTTCGCATTATTTCAAGTTGCTATTTCAAACTATAAAAATTTTGATAATGTTTCTATATAAAGTACCCATTACCACAACATCTATTACTTTAATATCAGTAGCGCTACACTACATAACTATTACTACAGTTAACTGAGTATCATTGGGATCGACAAAACTTCTGCAATTTTTTATAGGTGCCCGAAACGAAATGATATCCATATATTTTTTATATCGCTACTTTTGAAATACAACTGTGTCTTTTTTCTGAAGCAACCATAATGTTGTAAACTAAAATTAACTTTTGTTGATTTTTTTACATTATTGAATTGTTAATAAATATTAAAGAAAGAAAGATTACTGTAATCGATCGTATTTGTTTTTTTCTTCTAGGTACGGAGCACCTGCTGAAGCCTTTGGGCTTGTTTGTACAGCTATCCTCGTCTTTTTATTGATATTCATTCCAAAAGCAATTCAATTGGCGTCTCCAAGAGGCAACATGGGCTCTGGGTCCACAGTAGGCAGCCATTCTGCGATCCATACTCCGTCCTTTTATCACCTTCAACCACAAGCTGTGATGCCCAGCAGTACCAATGGAACACTTATCAAGCAATCCAACATGAATGCAGGTTTGTAGACATAGAGTGGAGTTGAGAAGTTCATTAACTCCTAATTAATTCTAGCTTGTTGAAAGAAAAGAACTTATTGAAGTCCTTGAACACATTGCTATACATAGATAGTTTCCCCCCCCCCCCCTTAATTTAAAAAAAAAAAGATTCGCATGCAAATGCTTTTCCCTGTATAAAAACAGTTGTAGGATGGGTAGAAAATAACTACTCTTAATATTGCTAAAATTTCCTGGCCAATTTTCAATGCACTGTCTGTAAGGATAAATTGTGGTTGTAAAGAAATTATAATGAATCTAAATTCGTAAATTTTTCCCTTTAGTATGAAATTATTCTCACTTCGCAAACTTTTAGAGATTAAATGAGCTAAATATATATATTTTTTAATTCAATTGTGTATTTAGAATTGATTCATTGATTGGAGTTGCTTCAAAACACATTGGGGTAACTTCAAAATGAAACGAATTAGTTGATCCACCAGATCATAAAAGCAAACAGACAAATGATTTGGACAAGCTTAGTTTAAAATATTCTTAACCAAAATCTTCTTATCCGATGCTAAACATTTTTTTTTAGGAAGTATAGCTGTGTAAAAAGGGTTTTATAGCTTTGGCGATATTTTCTTCATCATAATCGAAAAGAAGTCTTGAGAAACGCAAGCAAATCTACAGATAAAATAATTCTCAATAAACAAAGAAATAAACGAATTAAAAGATGCTGAAACATCTTCAGAGTGTCCTGAATTATACAGGAAGATTTTCATATTTGAAGTGAATTATTCTGAAAATTTAGAGTATACCGTCTTAAAATGACAGTTGTTTTTATCTTTGAAGTTGATTTCCCATTGCAGAGTTAGAGTATACAGTCTTAAAAAAACCACAGACGTTTTCATCTTTGAAGTGAATTTTCCACTGCAGATTTAAATTATATCGTCTTAAAGCCACAGACGTTTTCATATTTGTGGTAAATTATTATGAAACTTAAGAGTATACAGTCTTAAAATGACTAACGATTTAATCATTGAAGATAATTTTCCACTGCAGAATTTGTTATACAATCTATAACATGACTGGCCTTTTCATTTTAAAACTTTAATTTTTTAAGAATACCAACTTAATAACTGACATTTTAATCTTTGGAGTGAATTTTCCATGGCAGATTTAAAGTATAGCGTCTAAAACGTTTGTCATTAGTAGAGAATGGCGTCTACGTTTTCATATTTCAATTCAATTTTCTTGTTCAGATTTAGAGTCAACTGAATTAATTAGACAAACGTTTTCATATTTAAACGGAATTATCCTAAATTGAGTTAAAGTATACCATCTTATATTGACTAACATTTTAATGATTGAGTTGAATTTTACTCAGCGAATTTCGCGTATGTACCATCAGATGAATGGCACACACATTTTTAATTAGTTTTATATTAATTTCTTATAACTTTGTCTAATGCCAACTGAAATACAATAAACATTAAGAGCTACTTTCCCTACCTTTCCAAATAAACAATTATACCTAACAATGAAAAGTAAAATAATATGATTTATTTTCCATCGCCTAACATTATCTCTAAGAATTGTTTATTGTATTTCCTAAAAATAATAATTAATTTAATCAATCATCATAATTCAAAAGCATAATAATGTTAATATTTTAATAATCTAAAAATAAATAAAATATCTTCTCCGTATTTAGTTACTAAGATTTATTAAAAAGCAAACAAGAAAACATCTTTTATTTACTAATATGATTGTGAAGAGCAATAAAAAAAATTTAAATAGTAGTTGCGTGAGAGAGAATATTTAAAAGTATGCATTCATTTACTAATACAATGAAACAATTGAAGAATAGTTCTTTTTTTTCTTTATAATGAATATGAAATGGAAAGTTAGGAGAAAGCGAAGCTTGCGTTTAATGAATACTAAAAATAACGATCATTCTGATTTTTTAAAAATGTTTTCGATTATTTATTTTTTTTTTCATTTATTTAAATAAAATTTTAAAAAAATTATATACGTAATATCATTTCAATGCATATAATTATAAAAATTTATTTATTTTAATGTGTACAAATTTTACTTTCGTACTTTCGCAATCATTTGTTAAGTTTGAAAAAAAAATTCTATATTTTATTTACAACCCTTTTTCGAATACCGTAGACTTTGAATACTTATATAACTAATATAAAATATCAATAACAAAAAATTAAAAATAAAAATTTTTGATTATTGTGTTAAAAATGCAAATAAATACTTGCACCACATTTATGCGGTGATCTTATATATCATATATAAAAACGAAAATTGTTTCATTGCATATATCAGATCAGTCAGTTCGTCAACATTTATTTAGAAATAGTTTCTTAGTTTTACTTTCAACCTTTCCTCAAACACTGCAGACTTAAAAGTTCAATGTTTTCTAAAGTGATAACAAAAAATTAAAAATAAAAATTTGCGATGGTTTCCAATCATATCAAACATATGTTTTCAATCGTTTTATTAAGGTCAATTTATTAAATTAAATGTTTATAGAGTTTATTTTTATTTTATTTATAGATTTTATTCTTTTTATATATATATTTTTTTTTTCTTCATCTTTTAACACATTCTCGAATCCACTTACTTGTTTGATGCTCGAACCTTCAACTTTTTAAGTTCATCCGATAAGTTCTGTTTCCTATCTGGTGATTTTATGCACTTCAACTTCGATTTCTTCTTTATATTACGGTATATAGTCTACATCTAACTTGCTGTTGGTTTATTTTGTTTTTTCTTGGGGTTGTAGGGGGTATGATTGTTAGTGGTAATATAACGCCAATCGCTGAAACTGCTCCCGCACTGGCAACATGGTAAAGTCCCACTAACAATGCTGTCAGGTAGACCAGTGCTTCCACTTTAATTTCTTTTTTTTTTTAATAATTTTCTTTTTTTGTTAGTTAGGTTGCTAGTCATTTCGTGTTAATGATTATGGTTTTCTTCTGCTGATACTTTTAATTCTCTTTATATGATGTAATAACTTATTTTATTTCATCTTAAAATATTTATCTTCAAATAATCCTTCAGCTGTGGCATTAGCAGCTTGAATTTTATGTGTTATACTTTTTCCTCGATTTTCATTGCTTATGTATTTGTATAATATAATAATAATATATTAATAATAATAAAATAATAATATAATAATAATATAATAATAATAATAAAATAATAATAATTATAATAATAATAATTATAATAATAATAATAAAATAATAATAATAATTATAATAATAATAATAAAATAATAATAATAAAATAATAATAATAATAATAATAAAATAATAAAAAAATAATAATAATAATAATAATAAAATAATAATAAAAATAAAAAAAGATTTTAAAAGAATAATAAAAAAAATAATATAAAATAATAAAAAATAATGTAATGTAATGTAATGTAATATAATATAATATAATTATTATTTATTTATTTTAGATTTCTGCCGTGGATTCCCGGATAGAATTTGGACGTATGATTACCCAAGCTTCAGAAGGGGCACACCACCTACAATTGCAATTTCTGATATGAACTCTTTAAAGAAATCTAATGGTTCTTCATTTAACCACTCTAACCTCTACTAATCATATATTCTATTATGGTTTGAGCTATTGTAGAACAGCCCACTGTTTGAGTTTTTTTCGTTAGTATCTGCTTAACCACATTGATTGTGTTCGTGAAGTAAACATCACTGTTATTATTAGACTACATCAAGGACCTTCACATCAATTGCGTCATTTTTCATCAAAGTTAAACTGTTATAAACATTTGCACTCAAAAGATGACACTCAATAATTTTTTTTTTATGCATGCAATGTTCACCAGTTTGAATTTTAGAAATTTGAAGATCAGTTATTAATTTTATCAATTTTCATAATTGCTCATTTGCACTAAAAATAATTATTCTCATGCATGCAATATTCACCAACATAATTTTTAAAAAATTGAAGATCAATTTTGTCTTTTTCCATCATTATTTAGCTATGTTAACCATTTGCACTCAAAAGATTCCTCTCTATAACCGTTTTCATACATGCAATATTTACCAACCTAAATTTCTAAAATTTGAACGTCAATTATGTCATTTTCCTCATTATTAAACTATGATTACCATTTGCACTCAAAAGATAATTCAATAACCTTACCCATGCATGCAATATTTACCAATCTGTATGGTAAAAATTTTAATAAGTTTGACAATATTTGAAATATTTAATCTTAATCTCTAAATTAATAACTATTTTATTTCATGATTGTTTGCTATTAGGTGTAAAATTGATTAAGCTACCGCTATGCTTTTTAAACTCATAACTTTTTACACTTTTTTAATAGTATTGATTAAATAATACCAGTGCAAATATTAAGATTCAGCTATTGTTACATTAGTAGGGACTTAAGCTTTCATAACTTCAACATACCTTTTAGTATTAACATTGTGCAAAGATTTGTAAGCCACTATTATTGACTTTGTATGATCTCGAATTTTCAGATAAAACCATTTATTAGAAATACAAAACCACATTAATTTTTAATAAAATACTCTGCTGTCAATAACTGCAAAATAATGGAGGTTATAATGATGGCAAACTTCAGAAAAACAGTTTCATATGAATATCAAAATATTATTAATAATTTCAATGAAAACCCTGTGGACAAGTCGACCTCATTGGCAAGATAAATTTAAATTTTTAAAATACATGATACAACTTTACAACAACAAAATACAACTTTACTTGCTCTTCTACTAAATACCATTCATAGAAACAGAAAATTGGATAAATTATGAAGAAATAAATTCACCATTTTTTGAATTGAAAAAAAAAAAAAAGAGAGAAAGTCTTTTCTCAGACTATAATGCGTATTTTTTAAGTGTTATTATTATTGGAACTCTTTTGTTTTGAGCTTTAGTGAATAAAATTGATTTTTAACATGAATGTTTAGTATTATTTTTACACTGCTAACTTACATCCGATAGCTACACTGTTGGAATTTTCATTTTAAAATAAAGGTAAAATAACCGGTAGCTGTCTGTCCATTCGTTTAACTGTAAAATTTACAGTGAATAACATTTTTTACCTTTACGATTTTGAAACCGTTTACAATTAGTATGGTTAAAAAAACTGAATACAAAACTACACATTTTTTTTAACCTTTTACAACTAGCATGGTTTCAAAAACATTAAGAAAGAAATTTAGCTGGACAAGAGACAGGCTTTTCGTAAAGTAATGGACATTGTAGACAGCAAGATACAAATTGGAAAGTGCAGGACAAAATCTTTATGTGTTAAAGGGAATGGATGAAATATTGTGATGTCAACGTTAGGACTCGATCCCCAGTTCTGGCGGTCACGAGACTGTCAACAAATTACCAACAGGGTAGCAGCTTAGGAAATAAAGAACAAGCACTGCATGCTATTGTTATAAATAAAATACCAAAATGGGGAGGTGGCTCTCCCACTTTGTTAGACCGATGACCTGCGCGCGAAGTCCAGTACTTAGAACGGTAGAACAGTTGAAAAAAGACCGATACTGCGCACCCTGGGTCCCTACGCAATGTGATCAAAGTGGTCACCCACTCGCTTACTGACTGCAGCCAGTAATACTTGACTGCATTTATTCAACTGGACTTTACGATCTGACCATTGCTGGGCTCTATATGATGCATGATACAGAAATTTCGGAAATGTACCAAAATTAAAGAGCATTGAATTCCGCATCGAATGGTATCATTAAACATTACATTTCATCAAATGGTTAGGTCAGAATTAGCACTATTTTTTTTAATAAATGAAAACTTCTTAGAAAAAATTAAAAAACCTATAATGATACTTAATACTTAAAAAAAAAAAAAAACACACAAAATACTCGATTATATTTATCGAAACTGTAATACGAATTGCGTATTCTTATATAACTTTACAAATAACACAATAACGTATTATTATATAAGTTAAAAAAAAGTTTTTTTTATGACATTGAGTTATTAAACTAAAGATTTATTGAATAAAGTGAAAGCTCAACTTCCAATACAAAAAAAGCAAGTTTTAAATAAAGAAACATTTTTCTTCCTCAATATGTACTGATCATTAAATTTCTTACACACAAAAAAAAAAAATTGAAATCAATTATTATTTTTCGAATCAATGAAAAAATATCTCATTTAAAGAATTCTTTTTATTCGTAAATGTAACAATCAATTCAAAATGACGGAAGAATCATTCAAATCAAAATGTGACCTTGTCAAATTTGATGTTATGTGAATGATAGACATTCGGCTTATGACTGTGATGAGCAAGTTATTCCAATGCATTTTCTATCAACAATCATAGATGATTAATGATAAAAAAATATATATATAATTTTACTTGGAGCAATAACGTGATAAATGTGGATATTGGGTTTTGTAATCCTATTTGAAAATAAAAATGTATTTGGCAGGAATGTATGAATGTTTTTCTAATTTCTTATTGGAGTTCACATCGTAATTTTTTTTAAAAAAAACAAGAGCGAAAGAATTGTCAAAATAGATTCAATGCAAAGTTTTTTTTTTTTTAAATTTTCATAAGCAGAAACATTTTGAAAATAGTTTTCTGTTTATATCTCATTTGAAGAGCAAGACAAATTAGAATCGGACAAAATTTTGCTTTTCTCTAAACTATGTATTTTTAAGCCTAAAATGAACAATTTGCGAGATAATACTCATAGCACATCTCGAAAACGGTTATGCAATTTCATGTATATATGCTGCAATAAGTTTTATTGCATCCTTAATAATTAGTTTTAAATATTACTTTACCAAAAATATTTTTTAAAAAAATTAAACATAAGGAAGTCAAATTAAAAACATTTTTAAAAGGAAGTATAATGTTAAAAACTAATTAACATTTAAACATTAAAGAGATTAAAACATTTAAAGAGATTAAAAAATATATTGAAAAATTTATGTTTTATTCATAAAATTAAAAAATTTCGATTACAAAAGTTGTTAAAAGAATTAGCATTAAAGTATTTGGTTAAAAAAAAAGCTAGAGTTAAAAAATTCTTTACAAAAGTAATTAATTAGTAAAAATAAACATGGCATGATTTTTTGTCATTGGAAATGGCATAAAATTATAATATTTTTTATCTTTTTTGTTTTATTCATTTTCTTGATAACTGTTTTTTTTTTTTTTGCCACGAATTTAGAATATAAAATTTACTTTTTTTAATACACTGTCAATTGTCACTATAAAAAATAATATTTTGATATAATATTTTATTGCAAAAAAATTATTTGCAAATAACTTAACCCAAAATTTGCACTTTTGTCTGCTTTTTATAGAAGTTTGAATTAGTGATCATGAAAATATCACTATTTTCCTTAAAGAAACGCCTGCTCTGTTAAATTTTTTGATAAACAACTTTTTCTGTACAAACGTTTTGAAAAAAATTTCAAATAGCTATAATAGTAAAAAAGAAGTATTATAAAATGCACTGAGTTTTTAAAGATATAAAATGCAAAAAAATCAGAAAGCTTCTGAATAAAATGTAAGAAAAATATTTTTTAACGAAACTACTATAATAATCTATGAAGAAGTTAAAACGATTTGAAATTGTACACGTTATTCATCTAGTTATAATATATTTTATGAAGAACATTACACGTTAAAACTGAATTCAGGTTATTTCTCTAGTTATAATATATTTCATGAAAAGAATTATGCGTTAAAACTGGGTTTATTGCTTCATAAATTTTTATTGATTCTAAAATTTAGATAGGTAATTTTTCCACGATAAATATTTTTTATTAGTATTTTAAAACCAAGCAATTGGTGTGCTTATTAAATTCAAGTGCAAGTGAGAAGCAAATATTAAAAACACCATAATTGTGATGCAAAGAATGAATTTCTACTTTTCAAAAATACAAATATTTTTAAACGTTTCGAAATTTATATTTTTTATTTGTTTATTTTACAGGAAAAAATTATTAACCATAAGGACACCACTCATCAATCTTAAGGAAATATAATGTTATTTCTCATTTACAATTTGGCATTAATTTAGTTTTATCTCTCCTCAGCAAGTGGCGTTTGACCCCATTAAATATTTAATTTCAGTATGGTTTAATAGCAACAAAAATAATCAACAATGTTGCCTCAAAGTATATAGATCTACTTTCCGTAGTACATAAAAGACTTCGCATTAGAACGTGATTTAGAATTCAAGATAAATGTAAGTTTTTATTTTTATTTTCTGAAGCAATTGGTATACTTAACTAAGCAATTTTCAAATTTAAAATAAACAATAAAAAACTAAGCAATTAAGCTTAAAAACTAAGCAATTAGTATACTTATTAAATTCAAGTGCTATTGAGAAGGAGATATTAAAAACAATATAATTGTGATAAAAAAAAAATCATATACTTAAAAGGAATACTAATAATTTTATACAATTTAATATGTTTTTTTTTTCTTTTCCTTTATTTATTTATTTTAGAGAAAAAATTTATTAACCATAAAGACGCCACTCATCAATCTTAAAGTAATCGAATGTTATTTTTCATTTGCAATCTGACATTAATTTAATTTTATCTTTTCTCAGTAGGTGGCGTTTGACCCCATTAAACCGATATTTAATCTCTTTTAAGTATAGTTTTATGGCAACAAAAACAATCAACAATGTTGTCTCAAAATATATAGATTTACTTTCCGGAGTACATAAAAGCCTTCGCATTGAAAACGTGATTTAGAATTAAAGATAAATTTCAGGTTTTTTTCAATTTTCTTCAGAAAAAGAGAACAAAATTTATGTGAATTATCAAAATACCACATAAATCTCATCATTTAAAGAAGCGGTTAAGTTCTAGAATAGAACAAAACATTATCTGATATCTGATTCTTCACACGATAATAGGAGTGGTGCGTTTGCTTATTGCACCATTTTTTTTCTGAAATTACACGCCATGTTTAAGATGCTCGTGTTTTATTAAGTTGGGCGTGCTGGCAACACAGTATGAAAGACCAGCAGTGCCCTCTAGCGTTTAACGTGCAAGTGAGTAGCTCTTCTTGCGTGATTAAGGGGCCACATTAAGGTCTGTTGCTTTAAAAAAAATACGTTTTCCTTTTCACCTGAACAGGCGCACCTTTTACTTTTCATAAAATACCTTTATGGTAACACTTCGGTTAGATACAGAAAAAAAAAATAATGTGAGCAATAAAAAAACAAGAACAAAAAAATCTTCGTGGGACCAATTAATGAACGACCACATTTATAGCATTTTCTCCGCTTTCGTCAGATAAATTCGTGACATTATCACCGAGTGAATTTCTTGTTAGAAGTTGTAAAACTAACTCAATATCACGTTCTTTTACCAGATCAAATTGGTTTATTATTTCGCGGGTTGTGTGTTGTAATATGACAAATTGTCTAATAAATCAGATTCATAATAACGTGATCAACTCTGCCCGGTAAAAATGTAAGATCTTGTCTTAAGATGAGTATTTCAGAATTTGGGAAGATGAGTATTAGTGAAAAACTTTCGTAGCAAATTAAGTCACACGACTATAAAAGGTAATGATAATATCTACAGAGATAATATTATTAAATAATTTTACTATCGCATTATAGATTTTTCACCTTAATTAATTAAATATATTTTTAAATACTTTGCAAAACCGATATTGTATGCAAATACAAATCGGTAAAATGAGAAATATGATTATATTTCATACTTTTAAGTATGATTATTATTTATTAGAATCGATTAGGAGTTGAAGGTTCAATTAGAAATTCATATTTGATTAAGTATTTTTTTTAATTACAAAGTCAATCATTTTCATTAACTGTCTTGTGTGATCATAATGATCGATGTATAATAAACCAGTTTGATTTTGTACTTCATTGTCATAGTTACACTTGTCCGGTATTCTCTACCCCTTCGTTTTTATAAGATTAGGGACCATTTCTCATTATTCCAAAGCGTGGCATTTTTCCTAATAAATAAATATTATCAAAGAAGCCGGTTAAAGTGAAATTTATTATTTATAAGAAATTAATTTATTGAACAAAGAGAATGATATTTTTCTTTGGTTGTCAGCTCCGTATACTGTAAAAATTACTGTATAAAGTACCGGCACTTTAGGTGCATCATCCGAAAAATTCATTTTATCATAAAATCCATTTTTACCAGAAAATATTATACCGTAATTTTAACTTTAATATTTATTTAATTAGAGTATTTCAATGATTTTAAGATTATTTTTGAAATTTCATCATTTGGAGCACCTTAATCGTGTTTCTAAACTGATCGCAATTCCTTTATTTTAACCTACAGAATAATTACACTGAAAACAAAAACTTTAATATGGTCATTGCTATTTTGTGATTTATTATTATTTTTTTTTATTTTTTTTTTTACCTTGCTTCCCGAACCTCAAACTTAACAAAAAATTTGTGTTTTCCAGAACAAAATTCTTAAATTTAAAAGTATCAATTAATGTATTGTTACGAATTTGTAAATGTGAGTATAATTTTCTGAATATTCTTTTATTATGAGGATAAATATCCTACGGACCCTAAATAAATAGTTTCATTAGAAAATTTGCAAGAATGTCGTGTACTTCTAACGCAATTTAGAGAGAAAATAACGCCTCATGTATTTCTTATGGAAAATATCCATTTGGCGACATTTTTGTTTATGCTGACTTATTCAATAAAAATGTAAACAATAACAATCTCGAGCTCAATACCTGCCCTAGCTCCGGTTAAAAAGCTTGCAACTGCTTACTACATGTTATTCTTCGAGGTGATATTTTCAAACAGACAATTTTGTTTTCATCAAAAGAAGTAAATTAGATAATTTCTGAGCTCAAATCTGCCGTATTTCATAAGATATTAATGTTATTAAGTAATTCTGGTGAGTTTAAAGTGAAGATTTGTTTTAGTTATTTATAGATATATTGTTAAAAAAGGTGACATGGTTGCTAGATTTTGAATAACTCGCTTTTTGGCAGTCCTGATTTGGCCTCTTTCCATTTGTTTATTATTGTTTGTTCTTGTTGCAAGCTGTGCACCATCTTACGTTAGTGTTAGCACCTTTAACATTGTAAACACAAGTATTGTTAGCATTGTAAACACAAGTAATAAGTAATCAAATACCACGTTTTCAAGAATCTCAAAACACAATGATTCTAAATGGCTTTGAAATACAACGGAAACAGTAACCCGGAAATTTAGGCGGTATCGAGCTTGCAGCGTTCTCTAGTGCAGAAAACACCATCCATTAACTCTTGCTGAATTAGCGATGATTGGATACCATTTTGGCAACAAATTGATAGTACTGGAAACTTCGGGTTAGCTTCGCTAAAAAAATCTCAAGTTTTAAATGCTGTTTTTAGAAAAATTAACAGATTAAAATGCAAATTGTATGGGTACCATTTTACAGAAAATCTCTTGTAAAAGATACTTACATTTAAAAAATTATACTTTCACATTACCAACAAATAAATCATCCCTTATATCTAAAATTTGTATTTAAATTTCCATAGAAAAAATTAGAGCTTTGACTTTTATTTTTAAAAATATTACTACCTACTGCTACAGATCGAAAATATTTATGTTAAAAATTATAGATTTTAGGGTACAAAATTATTTTTTTAAGTGTCTTGTTTAACTGAAATCGCTCTACTCATGACTCTGAGAATTTTTTATAATTCAAAACCACTTGTTGTCGGCTGATTTTTTTTCTTTTTTTTTTTTTTTTTAAATTTAGGATTTTTATTTTTTTATTTGATTAATCTTTCTAAAATGATTAGTCTACACTTTCGATTTGATATTCGATAAAAAATTGGATTTCAATGAAATTAGTAAAAAAGAAATTGAAAATACAACAACTAGGAAAATAAAACTTAATGTGTTTTTTTTCCCAATTACTTTTTAGAAACAAATTCTGCGCTGTCATATTTTATGCTTTGTATTAAATATATTAAATTACTGTCTAAAATAGTTATAACAAACAATTAATAAAAATATAAATCCGAAAATTGCTCCCATAAACTTATTTGAAATTTTTTAACTACACGATTGGAGTTAATTTATGCACGCTAACACCAATTTATCAATAAAAACTATTTGAAAAAATATATATAAGCAGCTATTTCACATATTCTATATTTGTTTAACGAAGCAAAGTTAGTTGAAAGTGTTTTTTAACAATGTCATGACTATTAACATAATTAGATGTATAAAAAATATTCGAATATAATTTTATTTATTTTTTTAGAATTATTTAGTTTTCTGATTCTTTTTTTTTTTTTTTAAATGGCATGTCTGATCTATCTCGTCAATGACATGCCAAACTCGGTAACAGATAAAACGTTAGGTTTCCATAGATATTAAAAAAATTTAAGGTCGCCAAGCCGTTTTTGTTTCAGTTGTCAATTTCGTGTTTTATTTGGTTTCGCTGAGTAAAAACTTTTAAAGATTTTTAGAAGCTTGAAATTAAGAAAATATGTGTAAAAAAAAAGTATGAACAGATTATGATGTAATAAAAAATTCAGCATTCGATTAAGTATCGACTGTTAAACTTGTAGTAAAAAATACCAAGCTGGTTAATCAATTGCCCACTAAAATGAAACAACGAAGTGCTTCCCCAGTGCCGAAAGGGCCGTTTTTATTTATAAACTTAAGTTTTCTTTTTTTCCTGGAAATTCCAATTTAATTTAAAGTTATTGCAACTTCAACTCGGTTTTTCCGCTTTTATTTATTTATTTTTTTGCTTCAAATACTGATTATTTATCCATTATTGTCGAAATATTTTTTTTATCTCTGGAGATCTTTATTTTATGAACCCGTGCTTCAGTTGACGTCGAAAATAACGAAAAAAGACAATTTGAAATTGGTAAATAAAATTGATATATAAACCTAATTAATTAATATATTAATTAATTAACTACTTTATATATTTATATATATATATATATATATATATATATATATATATATATATATATATATATATATATATATATACTTTTTCGTTTTCATAAAATGTCTTAGTTAAAAAACTAAAGTACAGATATTCTATTTTGGGACTTCAAAGCTAAAAACATGCCAATGAATTATAATTAAATTTATGTTTCAAAAGAGGAGTTATTTTGAGATCTTTCACTTCCATATAAGGAAGTATTAAACGATTTTCGATGAGGCTTAGGAATACAAGGAATGTAATATGACTGCCCTGTTACCCATTTTAATTATCGTATAAAACGCAAGAGCGATGGTTTTTGCGTGGCTTTTGGTACGTGATGTTTGCTAACTAAACTTCGTCAGATTTGACTGGATTTGAGTTTACCCCCCCCCCCCTCCAGCTGGGAGGGGGCTGAGACTTCTGATTCGCCATCGATTAGAAAATAAAAGCTTGTGCAGAAAATGGCCTCGTTACTTTGACTATATTTTGACTAATAATCCCAAAAAATAACGGGGTTGTTGCCCTGATATATATATATATATATATATATATATATATATATATATATATATATTAGAAATACAAAAAACTAAACCAAGAGGGATAAAACGAAACTCTCAGTTATAATGGTAGAAGTCTCGTTAACGAGTAAAATTATTCATGAGTCTTTTTATTTAGTCATACTATCTGCGATCTTAAGTTAAATTTTTAAATAAGGTTAAATTTTTTTCAAAATCCAGGCATTCTTTCTTTTTGTTACTATTAACAAATTTAAAGAAATGTTCCTATAAGACTTCATTAATTTTGCATATAAATATAATTAAAATCTCTTCTTTTTTTTGTAGAAAAAGCTTTCCCAGCTTTTAAAACATTAAATTTAAACTTTATTTATAATATTAAGATCATATATGAATTATTTTGGTATAGAATTTGTAAAATCATAAATTTTATGGAAGGAAATTTCATTATATCGAGCAAAACACGAATCAACAAGAATTTTTAAAAAAAAGAAAGAAGAGAAATCATAAGAGAGTTATCATAACTGCATAAATATAATATAATGAGAGTTATCATAACTGTATAAAGAAGAGTTATCATAACTGTATAAAATCAGAACTTTATAAAATAACTGTATAAAATGACAGTTTAAAATCAAAATTTCGTTCTTTTTGAGAAATTACATATTTTCGCATATTTTTTTTTCTTTACTTCTAATTACTAAATCTTAACAATTTTTTTTAAAATGATCCGTCCATATTAAATTTTAATTTCATCTCGAGTTGAAAAAACTGAAGTTTTGATTTGATTTTTTTAATCGTTACAACCCAAATGAAATTTACAAAACAAGACAGACTCTTTCAAAAAATATTTGGGTTGATTATTATTGATTGGGTGCAAAAAAAATTGAAATATGGTGATTTTAAAAATTCTTGATAAAAAAAAAATTTTTAATTTTTGCAATCGTAATTTTGGAAGTATCACAAATAAATATTGTCAAAAATTCATTCATAAATGAAACAGCGTATTTTGTATAAGTAAGAGATAACAAACATTTGTATTCTTCAATGTATAAAAATATATATTTCGTCTCATAGCTAGGTAGGTGCTTTATTTATGTCACACTAGAGCTGCACAATGAGCTATTAGCGACGGTTTTTGAAACAACAATGGGGATAATCCGGAGAAATGCTAGCAAAATTTTGATCCTCTGCGAAGAGGATGGTTCCACCGCTTTGGTAGCCAGACGACATGCGAACTAAATCGATCATTATATGGTAAAACAGTTTAACGAAGACCGATACCGCACACCCTCGGATCATATGCAGGCCTCTTAAAGTGGTCACCCACCCGCTTACTGACCGCAGCCAGTGAAGCTTGACTTCGGTGTTCGACTGGAAACCGGGTCCTTACGCACACTTCACTGCGGGCATCAGATTAAGAAAATATATGTGATATTTTCAAACCTCAAAAAAAAAATCCTAATTTTTAATTAATTCTAAAAATTTTTATATTTGAGGTATACTTTTAAGCAATATTCAAGTGTATTTCTTTTTCTTTTTTAACCTTTAATTTTCAATTTGCGTTTATATGATTCATATACCAGAATCTCGTTTTAACTTGAAAATTCTTAAAATATATTATCTTTTTGTGCCTTTCTAGATTCTTTGAATAATTATGCTTTAAGTTGTTTTCAGAAATCCAGTCTTTGTCCTAAAAAATTGTTTACTTTTACTAAATGAACTTTTCTTGGAGGCATTTAAATAAGATTACGATTTTTTTTGTTGTTACATTACAGAATAGTAAATATATTTAGTTGTATCTTATACTTAATGCTTAATAATAGACATACAATTTTATTAAGTTTCAAAAAATAATTTTAAATTAATTTTTTCTTTATAAGAGACATTGAAAATCTCAACAACAATTTTAAAACACATGAAATCATGTATATTGAATGTTGTAGGCAACAACCCTATATTTAAAGAGCAGAAAAGGATATAGAATCCATTTATTTCAGTTTCTTGAAAGTTAATATATTTCATTGTTTATTTTTCATTGTGGAATAAAAGTGTAACAGTTAAAGAAGCTTTTTGTTGCAGTTCTTGTTTTTATCAATAGTATCAACAAACCATCCATCAAGAGTTTTCTCAAAACAATAGAGGCAGAGAAGAATGCTAAGAAAATAATTTGAAACTTTGGCATTTACTTTCTTTTCTTTTTTCTTTTGTTGTTGATCTTGTATTGATTAGAAAGTCGTGAAATATGTGCGAGAAAGAAAGACGTTTTTAACCTTGATATACCTTTTAGAGGCAAAGCACAAGAACTCGGAAGACACTTCATAAACGAAGTTTAACTGATTAAAATCTTGAGGTAAACGTTTTGCTGCTAGAAAGACCTTTCACGGGCGAAATAAAACTTAATGTGCAAAATGCCCCAGGGCGTCCAAAAATCCTTAAAAACTCTTGTAGTGGTATATATTAGCATCTATCATAAAGCGTTCGCCTTCCAATGAGGTGAACCGAGTTCGAATCCCAGTCGATACGAATTCCTCATCCGGCTTGCACCGACCACAGTGCTGACGTGAAATATCCTCAGTGGTACACGGATTATGGGTTAGAGTCCACTTGCCGTCAGGCTAACCTTGGGAGGTTCTCGTGGTCTTCCTCTCCATGTAACGCAAATTCGGGTTAGTTTCATCTAAAAGTCCTCCACAAAGGCAAATTTCTCCCAATACTCGATCTAGGGAATCGATCCAGGAGTTCCCTTGTCTTCTGGATTGAGTTCAAAATTACAAGGCTACGGAGTTGAACATTAGTAGTCGTAAACCCCAAAAAATTGGGTCGGCTGTTCAACGACGGTTATAAAATAAAATAAAATAATTCAATAACAATGCTTGTGAGTGTCTGTGTACCGGATCGATGTTAAACGGTAGACTAAGAATTATGAAATTAAACATCAAGCTAAAATTAGTACAATTGTAAACAAATGACGAAGCCTGATTTTCGACGATCCTCAGTCGCTTCAAATGTATTTGCAATTGAGTATTTTTTTTTAAACTAAAAAAGTTACATAAAATATCAAGTATCGTAGATCGAGTTTTTCCTTCAATTAGAAAAGTAATCAACGCATGTTTTTAAGAAGATGTTATAAAAATACTCAACAGTTTTGATTTATGTATTAATCGAAACATTTAGTACTGATGTCTCTAATTAACTCAGTAAACTATATATATAGTGCTCGTGATGAAAATGAATATTTCGCGCATAGTGAACTTCAATTTTAAAACGTGTCTTCTGAATATAAATAATAAGCATTGTAGTTTGTTTATAATAAATGTAAAAATAGCGTTCAATTAGTTGTTCACACGTAACAGAATTTTTCTTCAACAATGATCAAGATTAAAAATTTGTTTGCAAACAAGTTTGGCATGTTAAACTAATTAAGTAATCAATAACCAACTACTTTCAGCTCGCTTAATATTTCTGAATGTTTAATAATTAGTGGACACTATACTATAATAAAATTTCACTCTGAAAACATTAAATATTTTAAAATAATGGATTAAACATATCTCTGTATTTACATTTCTTGAATTTTGACTGATAGCAAGTTTTTGCTTCACCATTATTTATATTTCTTAGCAAATGATTTCAGATGATTGAAAAATGAATAACAATTTGGTCTGTTTAAAGTTTTGTTTATGCAAGATAAAGAATAGTTCTAGCCAATTGGTACAACTTTTTACCCCAAGAAGTTAGAAAAAGCATCGCTGAGGATGTTTTCGTATTTTAATCAGTCGCACCAACTAGAATCGTGAAGACACTAAATGGATGTTCCCTCTCTGACTCCTGATAATGAGTTTCGTTTCTCGTGTGAATTATTGCTAGAAAAGCAGAAAAATCTGTGGTCTGGTAGTCTTAATTGCTGCTAACCTAGCAAGATAATCTAGCTACACAAGCTGGTTTTTGTATACTGGACAAACAATAAAGTGTGTCAATACACACCATGGCCAGATAGTAATTTTGCTGGAACCAGCAAATATTTATGCAACTGCACGCTGGTTTTTTTTTTTTTTTTTTTTTTTTTTTTTTTTTTTTTTTTTGCTAGGGTATAGCATTTCGTGCCTGTCCAGCAAACAAATACCAGCAATAAATTTAACCTGGGTACTTTTTTACATTACAGTAGTATAAGTGATGTAAATATTTATTCATATCTTTGACATATAATTATTTAGTCTGAAGATGTATTTTTCAGTCTGAGCAAAATGTAAGTAATACAGGAAAAAGATATAGATCTTGAATTACATGAATAATAAATCTGAGTAGCAAAATAATGAGTGACCAGTATTTAGAATTTATAAAATTATTTTACAAGTTATAAAACTATTGACGAGATATTAGATAGTTAAAGTGGAATAAATATTATGAAAAACATACAAATAAGCATCTCTTATCAGTAACAATATAAGTGTAGATTAAAAAAAATTTGAGACTTTTACGCAAAATTTCCCCCCTTTCATTTGCTTCCAGTAAATACCTTAAAGATTAGACTAATTTTTATTCATATTTTAAGCACCATAAATTGTTAGCTTGCACTATTTATTATCAATGTTTGAATATCAAAGATATGCTCATTATAAATACTTGCGGGCAAAATCACGTATTTTTAAAGCCTCAACTTGGTTATAACCCTGGGGTGCAGACGAGTGTAACATTACAAAGTTAGTCTGAAAAGAATATCTAAACTCTGTTGTTTTCCCCCGCAATTGATAATCCAATAGTTTATGTTAGATAAAACGTGAAATTTCAGCATTTTTTTACGGAGAAATTTTATGTAATATTTAAGCAGTTTAAAATACAAATTTGCAATACCAATCAAAGTACGTTGATGAACTTACTTTTGAGCTTTGGAAGTAGTTATTCAATCACTCGCGAAGAAGGCCTTATTAAAGGCATTTTATATGCTTTAAGTTCTTGAAACCGGGAACTTGGAGAAAACTTTTAGTCCGAAAATTGGATAGTTCGTTGACACTACACAAGTTCTTGAATTTCACTGATTGGACTGATAAAAAAAACAGCGCATTGTTCATATTCAAGATTATAAAAATCACAATTTCATGTAGGCAAAATTGCAGAATAAAATAAATTGTTATTCACATTTTAAAATGAAAGCGTTACTCAATTCTTTCCAAATATTCATTTACATTGGATTTTGAACGATAATATTATTTTATATTGAGTGTACGGTACGGTACTTTTTATTTGCGTCGCAGTAGAGCTGTGCATTGGGCTATTGGCGACTCCATATTAAGAGAAAGAGCTTGTTTATTGAGTTTATTGGTACAACATACATTTTTAGGCTTGTGTGCTCAAGAAAGGCTTATAAACCTTTGTCAAATAGAAGACAGATAGCACAATAGAAAAGGACATCACAAAGAATACATCCAGGGTTACGGTTGGATTCGAACCCGCCACCTCCACGCTTAACATAGCGTTTGGCGGACGATACCGCTCGGCCAAGGAAGCCCCAAGAGAAAGACTTACTTATTTGATTTGGCATGCGCATGCAGGCTTAAGTGCTCATTCCACAGAACGGCTGATAAGCCCTTGTCAAGTTAAGAACAAATAGCACAAGTTAGAATAGGACAACGCAAAGATATATCCAGGGTTAAAGTGAACTTCGAACCCTCTACCTTCACTCTAAAGATCATTGGAAGAACGAGTCCATTCTGTTTTGTTTATGTTTCTATTTATTATAGTATAACTCGCGTTTATAATTATTTTAGTAATTTGTAAAAGTTGTAGTTAACTATAAATACCGGGTAATTGAAACATTGTCACAAAGAAGGTCTCATGTTCGTGCCGAGAAGTAACTAAAAAGCCTCACCACATTTAGGCAAATATCATACTAACTCTTAGCTACGAATTTACTTTCTAAAAGTCATTCTGTATGGTAAGTGCCGTATTAAACAATATTCCGTAACATTTAGTGATTTTCTGCTATTCCGTTTAAAAGATAGCCTATTTTTAATCGATTAATAACCCACCTTTACATTTAATTTAAAAATTACCTCACCCATTTCCTGCTACATTTATTTTTTTAATTATTCAACCAACTACTTGATTCCATCTCAGCGATGGTAGTTGAAGCAAATTCTGCACCCGGCTCTCACTGACCCCCGTGCTGACGTAAAATATCCTCAGTAGTAGATGGATCATGGGTTAGTATCCCCCGTCGTCGGACTTACCGCGGGAAGTTTTCATGGCTTTCCTCTCTATATGACGCAAATGTGCATTAGTTCCATCAACATTCCTTCCATTAAAATTAGTTTGCCCCAATTTTTGACGAAAGAGTTGCCTTGTCTTCTGGGTTGCGTTTGAAATAACAATGCTACTAATATAATATGAACATCAAAGAGAATATTAATAGCTGCAAACCCGAAAATGTAAACCCGAAGTAGAGAAGCAACGGTTATAAAATAAAATAAAATTTCTTAACTGAAGTTAAGTTTTTGTATTTTTTTTTATTTTATAGCAATAGCTTATATGCTGCTAATACCCAAAGAAGAAAAAAAAATTAAGTCTATATAATATCAATAATGATTATAGTTAACGCTATTTCAAAAATAAACTATTTTAAGAAGGTTTTGGTGGAGAGTTAGTTTTTTAAAAAAAAATATCATAAATATGGCCGTGCTCCATATGGGAAGTTTCCTTTTGCCATGTCAATAAAATGTCGAAGATTTTGTAACGCTTGATGAATTTTTGAAACATTTCCATCATATAAAAACATATTCAGATGATAAGATCGCAATTATTGTTTCACGTTTTCTTTTTCTTCATCGTACGTTATCACGAATCAGATTTTTTAAATGGTTGATCTTGGAAGTGGCAGATGTCGTAAAAGTTCTAATAATTTGTACTTCACATAAAAAAAGTCGTTGAAAGCGCATGCACCCATGAAGTTCCATCTTTTGAACAATTTAAGAAAATGCCTAGTTATATCAATCTCTGAAGTAAAAGAAATTGAAAATACAACATAATCATATAATGTCATTCACTCACTCAAAACAGATGTAAATCTTTATAATGGCTTATTATTGGGGAGATATACTTTTTAATCTATCTCTAAAATTTTGAAGTCGTTCTCAGTCCTGAACTCTCAGCTTCGTTAAACATTTTGACAGTTTTATCGTACTCAGGCTTATCTGTGATCTGAGTGGAAAGATTGAATAATATAGTTGTTACCGTGAATGGCCGAAATCAAGAGAATGTCGACTTTCACCAGTGAATGTTAACAATCACATAGTCGCTTTGGTGAATATCTAGAATGTTTGCTATATCTGATTTGATATTAATTTATTCGTTAATATATTATATTTATTTGATATTTTAATGTCTGATAAATTAGGAGATACATCAGCGTTCGGAATACCGGCTAAATGCATACTGGGCAGTGGTATTTGACATTGAAAAAAACATTGATGTAGAGCATACCGGGCAGTGGTGCTGAACTTTAAAAAACACTGATGTAGGACATACCGGACAGTGGCACTTAACTAGACCTAGTATATATTTCGAACATTTACCAAAGCAACTATGTGATTGTCAACATTCACCGGTGGAAGGCAACAATCCCCAATTTCGGTTCGGTCATTCACAGTAACATAGTCTTCAAGAAATAATTGCAATACATGTCAATTTTGACTTGAAAGTATAGTGGCTGATTTTTTTTTTTTTTTTTTTTTTTCATTTACTGTTTGAGGAAAAGATCTTAATAATAGCCTGTTACTGAGAAGCTTTAATTTTTAATCTACTTATAAAAATTTGAAGTCGCTCTATCTCGCAAATTTAAAATAAAATTTTAACAGTTTTGTGGAGTTCAAACTAATGAGTCTTCCAATCAGAGTGTTAAAGTAAAAAAATTGATTCTTGAAGAAATAATTACTTAACTCCATTTCAATTTTGACATAAGATTGAAGTGACTGATATTTTTTTCACTTGCTGTTTCGAGAAAACGCAAATTTATGGTATAAACATCTTAAAAAATTGCGACAAGTTTTAAGACTTCATTGATTGGCAATTTTGCACAGAAACTATGTCATGTCACAGGCTATTATTTTGTATTTGAATATAGATGTAAAGTGAAACATTCAAAATATTGATATCATGCCTAAAAGTTGTTGACCAACGATGGGTCAATTTGTCATTGAAAGTGCAATGAAGATTTAATTCGCCATTAGTCAACAACGTTTCGGCATTAAGGGACCAGTTAATTTGTCAATGGTCAACAATGTGTTAATGCAAATCGTTTTGCATTGATTTGTATACTAATATTAGTCTAAAGAAAAGTGATTTTCATTGACTATTGAAAGATTTAATAACGTGGTCATTCCACACTCTACCTTACTACTGTGGCCCTTCTATTTCTTTATTTTTCCATTGTCAGTGTATTTTTAATAGACCTTATTTTAAATCCATAAATTTGCTCATGGTAATTATTCAAGTTGAAATTCATTTTTAAAACATATTCAAGCATGCTTCTCTATGTAATCGTAATTACGAATGAGTCTTAAAATAACGAAAAACTTTTGAAAATGATGACTGATATATTTAAAATCTCTATTTCAATATATATATATATATATATATATATATTGAATATATCGTTTTATTATTTGCCAATCTGCAAATAACTTTAAAATAAGATAAATAACTAAGAAAAGTTAAAGAGCTACCGTCTTACTACCAGGAGAAGGCGACTGAGACCATATTGGAGGTAACATAAAAATTTAAACCCAAGAAAAATCGAGGAAGTGGTGACAGACTGGCGAAAAACTCGTCGCCAATGGCAATTCTGCTGCAATCAATGTGATTTTGCTCATTCTCACGCGAAAGTGAACTGTTACTAAGCCAATCGTTTTCTTACGCGGATGGAAAGTCACGTGCTAAAACAACGTATAATAAATTGTTGTTAAAAATGTTTTCTTAAAAAAAAATAGCATCACTATGTCGCATTATTATAATTCCAATATGTACGAAAGTGAATTGAATTCAACGAAAAAACAGATGCATATGGAATTTATTCAATAAACCAATATAAAAATCATGAAAACAATATCAGTATACAAACAACAACCATGCTTTTTAACAAGTGCTTGGTATATGGACGAATCGACTGACCTCAGCTACACATGGAACTGTAAAAAGAATATTCAAATTAAAATTTTAAGGAAAATATATATAAGTAAGTTTAGTCTCAAAATAGTGTACATTTAATAAATGAAACTAACATTCAAATATTTTGTTAAATTATGTATAGTCTAGTTCTGTTTTAATGCGCACTCGATTCAACGTAAATTTTAGTTAATATATATTGCAAAATATTTGCACAATTTCGATAAAATGAATTAAACAGCTGAGATAGAGAGGCAAATATTAGCTAAAAAGATAACAAGTTCAAGGAATTAACAGTTTATTCCACTGAATTCCAATCCTATTTCCTGAGAAGTTAGATCTTTTAGAAAATTATGCTCATTGAACATTCTCCATCTATACTTTTATCCTATACGGGCGAATCTCAGGAATCATTAACTTATATGTCTTCAAACTTTTCTTAACGTCAAACCGTAACCATCGAAAATTGAAAAAAAAAAAAGGTATACAATCCAATTCTGCGAGTTTTATGTTAGTGACATTCCAAAAGCTTATTTAAAGTAGAACAAACTTGTATCATTAGTTTAACTTGTAACTCGCAGAATTGGATTGTATACCTTTTTTTTTTCAATTTTCGATGGTTACGGTTTGACGTGCCAAAATTTGGCGACAAACTTTAAGTGTTTGCAAACGTCAATATTCACGAAAAATATCATTCAAGAAAATATGATAGTACAGTTGAGTTACTAAATTATGTTTTTAGTGATTTTCAGTTTTTTTTAAACGGAATACATATTGCAAAAAAAATAAAAGGTATGTTAAACACTTTAAGTGACACTCATGAAAAGATGTCAAATGTAGGATTGAAGTAAGAAATGAAAGCCAAAAGCAAGTTACTCGCGATCAAAACTGTACGTATCTTAAAGTTAGTAATGCATTCCTGTAATTTTATTAGAATTAATTTTCACTTATTATATTATATATTTATAAGAAAAGTTTGAAGACATATAGGTTAAAGATTCCTGAGATTCGCCCATATAGCGTTAGAAATGGGAAGTGTCCGAGCGCGTAATAGTGGTTTTTACGGTCAATCTCAATGCACGAATTTTACAGCACATGCGGGAAAATTTTCCTTTAAAACGAAGTATAGCCAAGGAGCATAAAATAAGGCTTGTTTTATCTTCAGCGTAAGACAAACACTTTTTATTGCATGATTCTAACACATAAGCTAAAAATTGTACTGCCACTTAACATTTATAATCTTAACTCTCGAAGAGATTCATCACTGCTGACAAAACAAAGCAAATAGGTAAGGGTCAAACTATATTCATTAGAATATTTAATTTCCTTTAAGTATTCAGAATGCATGAAGATACACCAAAATACTTTCTCCTTTATTTCCCTTAGAACATATTTCTTGATGTCGTGTAATTAACACACTGACAGCAAATCATTTCACCTGCAGGATCATCTATGTAAATAAAACTGTGGTAAATAAGTAAACTTTTCAAGATATTCCGCACTTCCAACCCTATTATGTTCACATTTCTACGCGAAACTCATCGACCCATCTGAGAACTTAGCCTGATTGTTGACTTTGAAATCAAGAGTCCGGATCTTGACTAGTGGGTCAACAACAATTTGCGGAAATCTTGAATTTTTTGTGTTAAGTTTCGCTTATAAAAGCCAAGTATACCTGTCAGCGGATATGTTATGACCTTTCGAAACGTTTTCTAATATAATGACATTTCTATGGATGGTTAGGGAAGTTTGTGGCAAGAAAAAAAAAGGAAAAGGGTTCTGAGTTACTATTTCTGATTATTTTGTTCGCTAAAACTTATAGTTCACACCATTATTAGATGTTAGATTGCTTATGAAAATCCCCCCCCCCCAAATAAAACTCCCTTTTGTGAAAAAGAAAAGCATTTGTGGTTTTTTTTATTCAATATTTGTAAGATAACTAATTTTCATAGGCATAGCATCGGAGGGACACGTTTTCCCCTTCAATAATTTTCCTTTACTTCAGATTTTTTTAAATAATTTAAAAAGTAACTTCGTAATTTCAATTTTTTAATTCTTTTAGTTTTTGCGCATCAAAACTTAATGTAAAGCAAAGATGAAAAAAAATTACCATAAAACCATTTAAAACAAATTCTATAAAAAAGGCTTGTAGTCAGTTTATATCAAAATATTATCTATTTTGAACAATAAATTTAAACTCTGTAGCTCTGCAGTTGCATTCCTGCTGTCTGCAGAGTGACCTGCATGTTATTTTTCGCTACAAGTTCAGCAATTTATCAATCCTGAACTGATCATAAATTCTTTTATTCCATGGTTATCCTTATACAATTTTCAACAGACACCTTCGTAATTTCAAATATCTTAGTCAAAACAGAGGCAGTAGAGGCTCTCACGACTTTTTAATATAGGGAAAGCTTTGTGTTTCATAGCAGCAAAAAATTTTAGCATGTTTTAAGTTCGAAGCTTAACATTTATGACATTTATTAACATTTTTGACATTTGTTAAATCCAGATAACTGTTAACAGTAAAATGGTATGTATAGTTTAAAACAATAACTTCGCTTCAAGTTTAGGACAATAAACTGTAGCTTTTTATTTTTTCTTTGGCGAGAGTGATTCATACAACAACCTTCAGATATTTCATTTCAGGTAAATAAAAATCTGAGAAATAAAAAAAAAACAATTACCTCTAATGTTCTTTTAATAAAGTGGAGATCTGTACAATTTCATAGCAGGAGGAGCAAAAAGGTATCTTTCATTTGGCAAATAGATATCTTCTGGTGACGGATGGAGGGGTGGTTGAATTTGAAGAGTTGCTGGATGATGACTGTAACGCCATAAACGAGAAGCATGTTGAAGAGGAGGTACAAAATAACCACGCTCTACTGAAAGAGAAAAAAATAACTGTTGATTATATGCGCTCTATGAACCTCAATTATATAGTGTTTTATGTTAACAATTTCTACAGCTAATTTGATTTTTATTGCTTTTTTTTATGTGAAAATTATTTTTCAACCGTTTTAAAGCTGTATGCTTGGAAAATGTCTTATTCTTTCAAGTTCAACAAATAAGACATTTTAAAAATATACTAAAATATAATAAATATAGCTCTATTGAAATATAGTAAAACGATAATGAATTTCACAGAATTCTTATATAGGACATATCGTTTTGTGATTGGTTTTCTGATTTTAAAATTTTTATTGCTAGTGTAAATGTATACTTGACTCTGTTGATTGATTGGCCAAAAGAAACCCTCTGGAAGTTAACTAATTGCAATAAGCAGAAGAATGGTTGCTGAATTTTCAAGAGTAAAATAAACAATATTAACATTACATTTTAGTAAAACTTGATTAAAAACTTCTTTCACTTCAAAGATATACAACTGGAAATAACAGTTGACATGTTTCAAGTTCTCAATAACGGAAACCCGTTTTTTCCCCTTTTTTTGTCCTGACTTGCCAGATGTGAATGACTAAAATATAAAACGTAAAGTTGCCAACGAAAAATGTAAAATCAAAAGTGAGGTAGGTAAGGATTTTGTTTACGTCGCATTAGAGATGCACAATGGACTACTGGCAGTGGTCTGGGAAACATCCCTGAGAATGTTCCGAAGACATGCCATTGCAATTTTGATCCTCTGCAGAGGCGATGGCATGCCTGCTTTGGTAGCCCGATGACCTGCGCGCGAAGGCTAGCACTTTACAGTAGAACAGCTTAACGAGTACCGATACCGCTCATCCTCAGTCCCTACGCCGGCTTATCAAATTGGGCACCCGTCCGCTTATTGATTGCAGCCAGTGATGCTTGTCTTCCGTGTTCTGCGAACCGGCACCGACAGTGTGAAACAAACCTAGAAAAAACACAGTAGCCGAGAGAGGCAGAGCAGGGTAAAATGCATTTCCACCCGCTACGAAGCGTTGAAGAAACTAAAGTCGTTAACAAGGCAATCATTCATAAGACTAAAACAAGATTCTAGGGCATCAAGATGAGCTGATGAGACTAGAGGGGGGTGGGGTATAATTTTGGCATTGTGGAAATTATTTCCGATTTGAAGACTGCAATTTCCAATTTGGATATTTTTGAACCGATTTAAGTTTTTATCAACTTACATATTGCCCTTTCAGTTTCATGATATCATTTATTTAGCTACATAGTAGTATTTAAAGTTAGTTTTTATTATCTATGTTTCAATTGTTCATTGCTATTTTTAATAGCCCATAAAATGTTTTCATTTAAAATATGCATACGATTCTAAAGAATTGGAATAAATGTAGAGATTATTGTAGAATAAAAAACATGACTGAAATACAAAAATAAAATGAAGTAAGGGAAGATAATTAGGGTCTTTTGTAGTAAAGCAAACGTAGGAAACCTAAGAAAATAAAGACTCAGAAGAACATTCGACTAGCCGAGTTTCAAAAAATACATAGGAAACTAGTTTTATTTGTTTAAGAAGCATTGATTTATAACAACAAAAAGAAATACCAATCATCTATAAAATAAATTTGCACCTTCAAGTGTTCCATTAAAATATACATAATAGATTCAAAAATTCCCAATCTCCCATGGTAAAAATTGATATAAAAATAGTATAGTAATAAAAGTATATCGATGAAAGAAAATAACTATAATTGGCAGCTTTCACCTTTTTACGAGCGATTCAAGTTCAAAGTCAATAAAAACAAATAATTGTTAGCACTCTAAAAAGCTTCCTGATTACTCACAGATAGCAATTATACAATACTTAATCCGTCAAACTAAATTATAGAGAACAGCAGCTATTACAGGGAATAAGAGACAGGTTGTTTACAATAAAAGAAACACAAAATCAAAATATTACAGCACTCAATATCTTTTTACATCTTCAAAATTTCACTATACTAACTCTCTCAACTAAGTATGGCTTTATAAGTAGTGTACTAAGTATGTTAATTTTCTAATCTGACCACATCTGTAGCTGATGGTTTGTTGGATAAAAAAAACCAATGAATAAAAACAATGAATGGCGTTGATTTTGGCGCGATATCAGGTGCATAAGTTATTCTTAAAATGTGAATCAGTAGCAGCAAGTTACAAATTATATGTTTATGATCTCATTGAGTACATCCGGGGACAGGAGAATTATAGAGTAATTGATGATGATTTGGCCTCAACAACCAACAAGAACACCTAGGAAGTGAAGTTAGGATTCGATAAAAGAGGTCTTAACATTTTTCACTGCTGTATTATGTATGAAAAATTTAAATGGGTTTGAGTTAAGTTTAACTGTTAAATTTAGTTTTGAATGATGATAAATTAAATTGTATATTTTTTATTTGGGAAAATTTGTTAAGGCTGGTTTCACTAAATGTATGAAAAATTAGGCTATTAACGCTTCTGAAAAAAATGCGATAAAATTCGAAATGAGATAAGCTTTCAAACTGTGCACAACTTGCTAACTATCGTTGTATAATAATATCATTACTCAATTACCTTGCCATAACTTATTTCATCAAAAATCAATATTTTAAAGTGAAAAAAAGGAACGTTGTGGTTTTTAATGTAGAACTTCTATGACTATTGATAACATTCTTAAATGTCACTGCGTAGTTAAATTTTAAATAAACTTTTAATGGCGTAAAATTTTAAAATTGTAGTTCTCGAACATTTTGTAACTTAATAAATATTTTAACGTTACGTATTTTGTAAAGAGTTTTTTTTTCTTCAATGAAAAATATGCAATTTTATGAGCAAATGCCTTTTTTTAATGCACGACTTCTAACGAATCGCGTATATATATAGTATATAATTTATAAAACAACAATATCTTTAAAAAATGCGCTATGTTTTGAGCAACCTTTTCTACTAACTATCGCGTACAAATAAAGGATAAATCGCGTTCTTGAAGAGCGTTAATTTGATAAATTTAATTTGAATTTAGATTTTAATTTTCTCCCGACTTGTAAGCTTTTGTTGTAGTACTACTTTGGAGATATTCATCCCCCATAATATTAGAAAACATTACTTTAAAGTGAAAAGTATATTATTTATACTACAACTGTACCTAATTACTGGCATGAAAATAAATAGTTTTCTAGTTTTCCCAGTATAAAATTTAGTATCGTCTATTATTTACAGTTATAAATTTACAAAACTTTAGTTTCCCATGCAAATATATATATATATATATATATATATATATATATATATATATATATATATATATATATATATATATATATATATATATAATACAAAAATTATAATACTTTTGTATTAATAAAAGAATTAAAACTCTTTCGTCTTCATAAAATGTCTTTGTTTAAGAATAAGCATACAGATATTATATTTTGGGAATTCAAGGCTGAAAACATGCATTGAATTATAATTAGATTTATATTTCAAAGGAGGAGTAATTTTTAGAATCTTTCCCTCTGTCACTTCCATATTAGGAAGCATAAAATGATTTTCCTTAAGGTGTAGGAATACAAGGAATGTGGTGACCGGCCTTTTCACCCCTTTGGATTAATTTATATATAATGCAGGACAATTGTTTTAGCGTTACTTTTTGCTGTACGATGTTGTCAACCTAAGCTTCGCCACTACTGTCTGGATGTTAGTCCACCCCCTCCAGCTGGGACAGTGGGTGAGACTTCTGTTGTCACCAATTGTCATCTAAATAAAGCTTGATTAGAATTTATTGACTTATGAATTATATTAAATTGAACTAAAGATTTAACTAAAAATAACAGTGATGTAACACGGATATTACACACACACACACACACACACACACACATATATATATATATATATATATATATATATATATATATATATATATATATAGCAAAATAAATAAATACAAAAACAATTAGGAAAAACAATAAGTATCATTTATTGCGCATAAGCTGCAAGTAAATAGAACTCATAAGATAAGTTTAAAATGAAGAAAAAACAAAGGTAAATTACAGACAAATGAAAAAAGGAGGGGGGGGGGGGAATAATAATGACAAACAACTGGGGAAAGAAAAACAATTAATAAATTTAAAAAAAAAAAAAAGATTAAGTTTTTTTTTAAAATACCGGAAAATAAAAGATATAATCTTTTCATCAGCCCACACGATTATATCCGAAAAAGAGTGCTTTCTAATATTGTATCAATATAGCCAAAGCAAAATATATCAATACAATAGTGTTTTTTTTTTTTTTTTTTTTTTAATTTATTAATTTTTTTTCTTTCCCCAGTTGTTTGTCATTATTATTTCCCCCCCCCTCCTTTTTTCATTGTCTGTAATTTACCTTTGTCTTTTCTTCATTTTAAACTTATATATATATATATATATATATAAACAATCAGCTAAAAATAAAAAACGCCTTTTTTCTTTCTCGAGATCAAAAAAAGAAAAATTTGAATCTAAAAATAAGGATCACAGCCTTCACATTCTTAGTTCTAAATTCCTTCCTCTATCCTAAATGAATCGAATAAAAATTTTGACAATTTAGTTCTACACAAAACACATTTAAAGATGCTAAGAATATTCTTCCATATTTGACTCTTTTAATATATTATCGTTATTGCGTTTATCAAAAACTCCTTAGAAAGTGTTAAAGTGTAACACCTGACATATAAATTATAAGTATTTTTTTTTTGTTAGTAATTTGTTTTATACAATTTTTTCAGTGTTATTATTATTTTTAATAAGTAGTTAAGTTTTTCATTCGCATAAAAGTATCTGTGCTCTTTAAGAAAATCCTGACGTTTTAAGATACTGATGATAAAAGCAAATTGTTAAAACATCAATGTTGTTTTTTTTTTCGAGTGAGCAACTACCAATATTTTAAAAAAAAGTAATTAATAAAATTTAATTGGTTAAATTAAAGTAATGAAAATTAAAATCTTAATAATATTAATTGTTAATTAAAAATGTTTCCTGTTTTAAACTTAGATTAAAATAAATACTCAAAAATGAAACTTCTAGTTTTTTATTACCTGATCTAAAACTGAATAAACTAATAAACTTTATAAACTAATTAAAACTAAAAAACTTAAAAATACACAAATAGGAAATAACATCCGACATGTTTAAAAAATATGAGCCTATTTTTGAAGCTCTTGTAACATGTCAACTATTATTTCTCATTTGTATATTTTTGAAGCGAATAAAGCTTTTAATCAGGTAATATCTTACCTCTTCAAATTCTTGGGATTATTTATTTAATCTAGTTTTTTTTTCTTTCTTGAAAAACAAAAGTAATTTAAATCATTTAAATTATTTGTAAAAAAATTACAAACTTTTTTTATTTGTTGATAAACTAACTAATGATTTATCAATAAAAAATAAAATACAAATCTACACTGGTGTGCAAAACTTAAGCAACAAGTGGTTTTTCGGCCACAGCTCCCCAACAAAGTATAAGAAGTATATATTTATCGTTTCAAAGTATATCGTTTAAGTACAAAATAATGTACATCATATTCAAATCTCATGACAATCGGATGATTTCATGTAGAGTTATGACAAAACACGCACTTGTTGCTTAAGTTTTGCACACCAGTGTATTATTCAAAAATAACGATTCATTTCTTTAAATAGTACATACTTTTTTTAAAAAAAAAATATCTAACACTTACAAATATTCGTCATATCTTTTTAATACTGAGTTTTTAAAGTTTAAATATTTATAAAATACTCATATTTTATTAATTTGTTTCTTAAACGTCCTCACGTAAGAACTGATTTAAACTGATGTAAGAAATAAAGTAATGTTTTTGCTCTTAAATTTGTCTTTTAATGACAAAATAAGTTACTTTGTATTCAAAGTATGTCGAATTCCAATAAAATAAAATAAAAAAATTTTAAAAAATGAATAATTTGAAATATTTTTTGACTTATGCATAAAATTAGTGATGCATGAGCACGCGATTTTAGAAATCAGGGGAGAGTGAAGAATAGAACCAAATATTCGAAATGTCCATGAAGCATTCACTTTTCCATTGGAATGAAAAATTGTTCCTTTTCTTAAGTGGTTCCATCAAGATAAGAAGTAAAACAAAGAAAAAGAGGTAATCTCCAGCTCTTTACTAGTCACGAACGTCAGACGACCACCTCCAGTTTGTGACGTCACTCAGGGCTCCTTGACCCCAGGGAGCAAACAAGGGTGGAGGGAGCTCCAAAAAACTCTCTTCTATGCATTGTTTTAGTCACTTCTTTGGTGACTACTTCCGGCACTACTCTTTTAGATCAGCGCGCCACTGACGATTCTGATGATGATGACTGTTATTCTGGTTGAACGACCCTGTGCTTTTTTTTTTCTCCCGGGGTGATCCTGACTAAAAGAATCGTCCAGAGATGGCAATAAAAATGATTATGTGGCTATTTTGAATAGCTAAGTAAACACCATACACGCGACAAAAAGGATTAAAAACGATTCTTTTAGTTTTTACTGAAGACAACAGGAAGGCACAAATAGATTTACCTGTATTTATGTATTTCATAAATTCTCCTTTTAAGTAGCAATCTTCTGTCCTTTATTCAATTTTAATAAAATTCTAACCAAAACCGGAAATAAAAAGTATAGAAGCCGATAATTAATTATTACTTTTTCTTTCAAAAAAGGTTAGGTAGGACAAATATTAAACTAAATTAGTAAGCTTTTAAATCTACTTATTTATTTATTTGCGCATTTTTATGTCTGCGCGGACATACAAACGAAGATATACGAATTGATGCATTTCATAAATTAGTATTGTAATTAGTTTTTTTTTAAATATTTAATAAGATTGAAGATAAAAAATAAATATATAAAGAGATAATTGAACTTTTTATTTATTTTATTAATTTCGTTTAAAAAAAGGTAAAGCAAGTATTACACAAAATATTACGCAAAATATGTGAATCTGCTAAATAATTTTTTTATTAACGTATATACCAGTGTATATATAAGTCGACTTTTCAAATCCCCAAAATTTAACGAAAAACAGGGGGACAACTCATAGATCGGAAATTAAGAAAATATAACTAAGACAATAAATATAACTCTAAATTAAAAATATAACTCTAAAATAAAAATATAACTCTAAATTAAAAATATGCATTAAAAATATAAATTAAAACTATAACTCTATGAAAACTTTTAAAACATACCATAAGGCAACAGATTTATGGATTCCATAACATCTATTTGAATCGGATTCACATTAACAGTGTTGTTATACAGATCTCAATCTGCAATGGATTTTATTTCATCTGCTAAGTTACACAAGAAATCGTCTTAAACCCGATCCAAAGAAATTCTAAATTTCACACTTTTTAAAAGATTTTACAATAATATTTCAATCCATATTTTGCCACGCTTCTAATATAATTTTGACACATGACGTCTATAGGAATAATTGTCGACTACAGCGGTTATACACCTCTCATACCAGAAATTTACTATTTTGTAATTAAAAATAAAAGGTCGACTTATACAACGGGTTGACTTATACGTTGAGGTACTAATTTTTTACTATTATATTTTTATTAATTTTAAGCATTGTATGCGATATTTAAGGACTCCACAGACTTATAGATTTGGGCCATTTTCCAGCGATGTACACAGAGAAAAAATAAAACTTATGCGTTAGTATAGTAAAAAACTACGAACGTATCACTTTCTATTAACTTGCTGGAGTAACTCTTAATTGCTGTAGGAAAATACAACAGTAGATGTCAAACAATTATTTAATATAGAATTTTTTCTAAGTTCAGAAAATGCAATGCCAAGATCTTTTTTCTATCGTACTAATATTACTTATATGATATTACTTATATGATTAAGTTAAGCTTTATTTAAAAAGAATGCTTTTGAACTATTCTCAATGGCGCACAAAGTATACCATGGGTATAATTTAGTACTTATCGGTCATCGGAACCAAATTCTCCAGCAAGTAGCAACATGCCGGATTTACGAAGTTCACCGGCTATGGACAGTACGCAAAGCTGTATCAAATATGACAATATCGCAATTATTAACGATAACAATACATATCGAAAACAATAATACCATTATCATTATCGACTGCTTAACATATCAAGACAATATCGCAGCTATGCATAACTATTAGTAATTAATGAGATATTTTTGTGAGTGTTGATAAATTTTATGTGAGTAAAGAAATTATTGACTAATATTAGCTAATTTGTTAAAAATATCGTAATAAAATATTTTTAAAATATTTATATTTTTTTACAGTAAATCGTGATTTTGAAACTTAATATTAAACAGTTATTACGGATTATTACTTATTAATTGTATTTACTAATGTTCACGTTGGTAGCAACTCGAAAAAGCCCTTACAACTGATAACGATTAGTGCCTAGAATTTTCAGGGGTTTTCAAAAGAAACATTTATTTTAGCGTAGAATATTTTTTACAATGAAAAAATAAATAGAAGTATGGAAAAAATATACATTTATCAACCCAACTTAGTTGTCAGATTTATAGCGTCTATTTTCCAAATAATTTATACTTTTTCAATTTTAATTTTGTTTTTCTTTTACAAACAACAAAACCATGAAATTGCAAAAACCAATAATGATAGCGAGGGGGCTATAATTTATTGTTTGTCAAAAAAATTTAATATCATGGCATTCGTCAAAACAAAAATCTTTTTGTATTAAGATTTATGACGAATTCAGTTCTGTTTTTTTACTTATTTTATTCAATGAGCTGCACCATTCATAAATTGTTAAAAAATTAAGAAAACGCATGAAAATTCAAAATTTCTTCTAAATATTCATAAAAAGACATAGATGAAAAAATATGTATTTTGAGAAATCTTTCTAAAGCGAAATCGAGTAATGCCGAAGGAAAATTCTGTTTTAAACTGTTTTTCATTTTGAGAAAACTCATATTTTTATAAAAATAAAGTTTAATTCCATCACATTAAAATATTTAATTAATCGTGAAACGAATCCCTCAATTAATCTTATAAAATGAATTTATCAACAAAAGAACAAAACTGCAAACTAAATTAGTAATTTCAACAATGGTTACTTTAATAACAACAATGGTTTACTTCAATAACAACAATGGTTTGATTGACGATGAAACACAAAAATGTTGTTAATAATATTTCTCAATGTTAATAATAATAATTTCTAAAATCCAACAGATGGCGCTCTGCGCAGTAATGTAAAAGGATTAATTGTATTCAGTTTCCTCTATGGCACTGTATCATGAACATCATTACTTGTTTTTGTTATTAAATATATTATGTTAAAGGCGTTCGTAATGCTTTAAAACCCCGAGATCATCGTATTGGCACACCAACCTAGGATTAAGAATTTGATTAAGGTGAGTGCAATCAGATTTGAAAAATGGATTCATTTGATGATTTAAAGAGCAAAAGAAAAACAATTCATTCTTTAACAACTCGATTAATAACAAATACAAGGAATGATGTTATAGTGCCATAGAGGAATAGTGCCATATAGAGGAATAGTGCCAAGGTATAGTGCCATAGAGGAAACTGAATACAATAGATCCTTTTAACTCTACTGCGAAGAGCGCCATCTATTGGATTTCAGAAATTATTATTATTAACATTGCGAAATATTATTAACAAGTGAATTGACGAAAGGGTTGACATAGAGGGAGTTATTCAAGTGCGCCCAGACTAAGATAAAATGATAAACTTTCTGCCAATACAAAAGCTCAAAAAACTTTCTGCAGGCAATGGATTAACTTTTGTAACTAGTTTCAACCCTTAGCACCTCCTTTGGCACACCACAGGGATGAGTTTAGTAAAAAACCGAAGCTGAAAATAGAAATCCAGAGATGTTATGAGCAAATACACGTTTTAAATAATTAAAAAAAAATCCCTGAAATTTGAGCAACTAAAGTGTATGTCTGAAGAATTTATACACAGAATGTTATTAGCGTTTTAATAAAAATTTCGATGCTAGATTTTATTTAAGTTATTTGAATACGAATCTCAATGTGTGACTTTTAAATCAGGCGAATGCGAATCTCGATATTTAATTTTAAAATCGGATAAATACGAATCTCAATATTTGATTTTAAAATCGCGGGTACACGAATCTCGTTTGTTTTTAAAATCGCGCTGACACGAATTTCGATATTTGATTATAAAATCACGTGAATACGAATTTCGATGGATAATTCACTTGAATACGAATCTTTAAAATCACGTGAATAGGAAACGCAAAATTTGATATAAAATCGTGAAAATACGAAACACGATAGGTGATCCTAAATTGCGTAAATACGAATCGCGACGTGTGATTTTAAATCATGTAAATGTAATTTTAAATCTCGTTTGCATAGTTAAAAAAAGTTCTAGTTTCTTTCCTTTTGAATACGAAAACCGTGAGATTTCTTTGAAAAGGCTGATTTCTTTAAAAAAATTAAATTGAAAAGAGCAGAAAAAACTTATCCCTGTCCCACCAATCCTGAAAGTCAAATTAAATGACGTAATCGCAGGAAAAACGCAGCTGCGCAGAGAAAAAATTCTATCAATCTTTGCCAGATTGATAAGATTAAAAAAAAAAGTTGATTCCTTTTCTAGTTATAATAAAAACTTTTCAGCGAACAGCTTCATATTATACATATTTGGGTAAGCCGAGGTTCTTACAATGTGAAATAATGGATTTTATGCAAACAGTGCACGTACAAAAAGATATCTGTCTGAATAACATTTATTCTAATGATTTTCACTAAATGGAAATATTAATGGATCACAGAGATGACCACAAATATGCTAATTAGTTACTACAGATGATAATTAGAACAGAAAATCAAATACAAAAACATACTTTCTCTGAATAAATTTGTTTACGAACTTCATGAACACAGAGTTTTATTTAAATGAACAGTACATTTGTTTATGAACACTGAGTTTTATATGAAATTCCCATTCGTGTGAAAGTTATTGAAATTTGAAAAGGTTTGTTTACGAATTTTCTCTCGCTTTTTTTCTTCTGTACGTTACATTTTGCTTTGCTACTCAAAATCTTTAAAGAAATTAAAATCATAAAGGTATATAAAAAAAAAATGTACCCACCAATCGACGAAATAAAAAAAATTGCGAGTTGATTGTTAGTCCGAGAATTATTTACTGTTATACTTGCAGTAAAAAAAACCACGTTCGTCGAACTACTGCCTGTTGAAATGCGACTACCAAGTTGAAATTCAATGTGCTGACAGGACCATTCTGTATTATAATTTTAACGCGAGATTTAAAATAAATAAATAAATAAAAACATTCCTTCGAAAATTATTGCTTTTTCATGATTTTTTTCTCGCTTTTTTGCATTTAATACAGACTATATCCTTATTTATTGAAAATTTATTTTTTCCTCACCAGATCTTTATTTTGTTACTTTATAAACCCACGGTCGAGCAAAATCAAACGTAGCAAAAAAAAAAAAAAAAAAGAAGAAGAAAATAGAGACATAAAAAGAAATAGATTACGTATTGCCAGATATAAATCTCACCATTTATATTAATTTTTTTAAAAATCAAATATAATTAATAAAGAGTGCTAAGAACCATTGCCGATTTGAATTGTTATAAGTTTCGTCAATGAGTAAAATTACTTCTCATTTATTACTTTTCTTCCTATGAAGTCACACATTCTGTGTTCTTCAGGTTAATCTTTTTCATTAACAAGTTCAGATGATTATTTTTCAAATCAAGGTAATTCTCTGTTTCATTACGATTAACGTATTAGCAAAATGTTCTGACACAAAACTAAAATAATTTTATATTTTGAAACAAAAATGTTCTGTGTTTTAGTGGAAAAATATTGACGTTTCAGAAGAAATAAATAATGATGAATGAGAAACAATTAAGGGGGTTGGCGAGCCGTGGGCGGAACCTCCTTGAACTTCAAAAAAAAGAGGATTTTGAAGTAATGAAGATTCATTGGAGGTATGTTATGAAAAATTTTTACTTAGAAAATAATAAGCAATTTTTGACAATTATTATTTCATAAAAATTTTAATTATTTTAAAAATCCAGTAATGTTGTTGGCCGTGCCAGGCAAATGACAACATTCTGATTTGTTTTGATGAAGTTGCAAAAAACTGGCTTCTGTGGATTTCCAACTAATATATTCAATTAAGAGGAATCATCATTGAACATGTTGAGACACGCATACTCAAGTAGGATCATAAGGTGAAGAAAAAACGTGCTACTTCTCAATATCACTATCAGAAGATACTTCATTATTATTCCCACGATACCGTCCCAAGACCATCCACGATCATTAGCGGCTTGACATCGGATGTCAAAGTGGGCGTTCGCGATCGCCCATCCCCGTTACACAGGTGCAAGTGATGCTTTTATAGCTAAAGCTTTTATTTATCGAAAAAACATGACAAAAAAAAGCATTTTTTAAAAAAAAATACATGATTGGAATTAAATGTTTGATTTAATGCCTTTATTAAAATGAA
Source organism: Parasteatoda lunata (assembly GCA_949128135.1). Taxonomy (NCBI): domain Eukaryota; kingdom Metazoa; phylum Arthropoda; class Arachnida; order Araneae; family Theridiidae; genus Parasteatoda; species Parasteatoda lunata. Next base: position 40,886,251 of record OX421971.1, read on the forward strand.
TGTTGGAAAGAAGTTTACAAATTTGATGCAGTGTTTTCATTAATAGTGTTTATTGTTAAAGGTTAATCTATAAACAAAGAAAGTGAATAATTTTTTTTTTTTTTTAAATGGAATAAGTAAAACCCTTAATAGCCACATTAAGTTACTTTATACTTAATTAGAAATTATCATCACTGTTTAGTTAAATAATATAAATAATTCGATGCGCAAGCATGTATGATTTCAGCTGTGTTATGATACAAAATACAAGAGAGCGAAAGTATAGTAACTGGCAGTATATTTCTAAAATCTAGTCTTTTCTTGCAGTTCTAAACTGATAAGAGTAAATAGTATCGGCTCTATGCCCACTTTTACTCAAAGAAAAGCCAAAATTTACTTATGTAGTTCAGTAGAGAATTGCATTAAATCAAAAAACGGGTGTATTATGGATAGCCAAATTTCAACTATTTTTATTTAATTAAAAATTGCAAAAAAAGAACTTTTTCAGAGTCTTAAATAATTCATTTTTTTTTTACATTTAGAACATAACAAATATTTTAAGCTATAAAAAAAAAATTCTTATCAACAAAAAGAGTTATGATACAAGTTTTCCCCTTAAGAATTATCTACCGGATTCTAAATTAACAAGATTATAAACTTAACAAATTTAAAGTTAAATTCTATTAATAAAGGATAATTCTCTTATCATAAAAATATTTAAAAAGCATTTCTTACAAAATGAAAATAATCAAGATTGCGTACATTAGTGCTCCCTCCCTATGGTCTGTTTTGTTCTTGGGTTTCTAAATCGTAAGACGGGAAAAAAGTTCTTCTTGACTTAGAATGCTATAAAATATAATATTAAACTAATACAGTGAGTGTCTTCGATCTGTTTCATAATGAGACAGCTGAAACGTAGCAGATGCTTACAGATATTTCAAGACTAAAAAAGAAGAAACTCATGAGGTATAAATGTAAATTCAGGTGCTTACAGTGCCTATACCATTGCACTTATTTTTTACTACTAGAAAACACTCTGACATGCGTTTTTTTCTGTTTTTATAAATAGTGAGCAATTTGTTTGATGGTCAATAACCGTCGCGCGTCTTATCACTAGCATTTTCAACGTCATTTCGTCGCATTTGTAAGACACATTTTATTTTATAACCATCGTTGAACAGCTGCCCCAATTTCGAGCTTACGACTACACTGTTCAACTCTGAAGTCTCGTAATTTTGAACACTATCCATAAGACAAGGAAAGTCCTGGATCAAGTATTGGGAGAAATTCACCTTTGTGGAAGACATTTCAATGGAACTCACATTTGCTTCGCATGCAGAGGAACCTCATACAGCTAGCCTGACTACAAGGAGACTCTAACCCATGATCCATCGACTACTGAGGATATTTTACGTCAGCACTGTGGTCAGTGCTGGCCGGGTGTGGAATTTGTATCGGCCAGCCATAGCTAGGATTCTAACCCGGGTCACCTGATTGGGAGGCGAGCGCTCTATCCTCTGAGCCACCACAGTTCGGTAGGGCTTATTAAATTGGATTAATTTGTTTTTTTTTTTTTTTTAAACTATTGCCACCAGAATAGCCACTCCTAACGTTCCACAGTCTGTAAAGATTGACACTCTGAATATGTTTTTTCTCTAAAGTATAAAGGGGTTGGTATTTTTAGTGGTTTCTATTTTTTGTCTTTTATTATTAACGATAATCTGAAATATATATTCCGTGTATTAATATTAAGAGTCCAAGTAACTGTAAATTTTTATTTTTTAAAATATCCCAGATAATCACACTTTCTGACTTCAAAGAATATTCGCCATTACAGGAACACCATAAAATACAGTATTTTAAAATATCCCAGATAATTACACTTTCTGACTTCAAAGAAATTTGCCATTACAAGAACACCATAAAATACCGTATTCAGCTAAAATAATTAGTATTTTTTACTTGGTTCCAAAAAGTTATTAGGAAAATAACAGATATTGGCGAATGAAATTTAATGGTAGGTTGCAACTTAAACTTCAAATACATCCTATTTCTGGAATATTTTCTTATTTCGTATATTGTGTTTACCTACGATATGGTTGATCATTATTGTAATATAAACTGAAAAGGGATCATTTAACTTTAATATTGCAAAAGGTTATGTATGCAGTTATGCTTGTATTTAAAGGTCATGTATGTAGTCGCGATTTCAAGCGAAGGACCTAACTGACCTTAACTACCTTCTAAAGAAGAATTATATGTTAACTGTTGGCGGAGGTTAACTGGGCTGGTTTTGTTGGAGCAAGGGTTTGTCTGGAAGAGATGGGTTGGGCTCCCAAGTAATTTACAACATGGCTTTGTTTTTTCATAGTCTATCTTTTTCAACCCGGAAGAAGGGATGATTCCGATTAGTTTCAAGCTTGCATGAAGAATGATAAGAATTTTCGTTTAAGCTAAATCAAGAATTTCTTTACTAGGAAGTGGAGGATGGTCATAAAATTTATGTTTAGAGAAACATGTTCCGGGTATAACGATGCAAAAAAAAATAAAAAAAATAACAGATATCAGTAACTGTTATAATGAGATAATCTATATCGGAACTATGCTCACCAGTTCTCCTTTTATAATTAATTTTAAGTATTTCTGTAAAAATAATAGTCTTTATGCTTAAAATTAGTTAGTCAGAAAACAAAAAATTAATAATTATATAAGAGAATTGCATATCTTTATTACCACTCATTATTGGCTAAAAACCTTTGAAAAATAAAAATATTTAAATTAAATCGTTCGATTGGTAAATAAAACAGTGTTAGTTATGGAGCTGTTCCTTCAAAACATGCTATTAGCAAGAAAATAAATTGGAAATATAACGTCGGACAGTTTTTAATGATTAGACATGGTTGTAAGGGTATGATCAGACATGGTTGTAATGGTTAGAGAACAATAATAAAGTAGTTCCGAAATAATTGTTTTAACAATTCTCATAAGCGGCGGGTGATTTGTTAAATTTGAACATTTTAAAGACACAGAACTAACAGCACAGGATACATACACAACTGTAACTGAGCTCAGTTGTTCCCAAGGAATGCCGAGACACGCGTATCTATTAGTGTACACAACAAAACGGACCTTAGTTTTAAAAAAAACAGCCCTCGTATGAAAAGTATTTCAAAAACAATATTTAAAAATAATTGAAAACGTAATTGTAAATTAAATTAATTAAAAATATATTGATAGAAAATACAAGTCTTTTGAAAAAGTTTAATTTCCTAAATCTTTAAAATAGTTTTTTTTTAAATATAAATTTAGTAACCTTAATTATTATTTTATAAAGAGCAGTATAGTTTACAAATATTATGCAGTTTACAATTATTTCATGGTATTCAAGTGCCAGGATAATGACATGTTACAATTTTATAGCTTTCTACTTCCATTTTCTTAACTTTTAGGTCTGACACTTTTACTTTTTGTTATCAACGAGGCGTTTTAAAAGAGCTCAGACTGAATAATTTAGTTTATATTTTTGCTGATTTAGAGAAGGCAGGAAAATGACCACATATAACGAAGAAAAAGAAACTTAATGCTTAAAAATTGAAAAAGCGTTTGTTGTGCGCATCATTGTTTGTAAAGCCATCATACTCGATGATAAAACTATAATACAATTAAGGAAATATATATTACAGAAAGAGTATTAAAAATTAAACCAATGAGAAGTTTATCGCCACTCAAAATTGTATTACTCCTAACATGAAACTTATTCAAAACAACAGTTGATTATCAGACTCTAGATTTACAAATTGATCTCTCCTCAGATTTGCAACTATACATCAGACAAAACAGGCGGAGGAGGAACGGATTGAATATGATAAACTTGTAATACAAATACTAGCGTAAAAAAGGTTAAGAGTTTTGCCTTTTAATATTTTTATGTAAACTAATTTGAAATTTTAATTGAAATCTCTATTTTTTTTTAAACAAAATTACTTTAGTAAAATGGAACGGACTTATTTGTTAAAATTTTTGTTTGATTAATAAATTGAGGATCACGCGTATTTTTAAGGAAATTCCCTTCAGGGTACGCGTTGCTTATAAGCGCTTGTATTTTGGTACAGCAAAGAAGCACTTTTGTCCTGGTACAATATAGCGAAGCATTTGTATTGTGGTATAGCAATTCGAACCACTCGTATTGTGTTATAGCACAGCGAAGCATTCGTTTTGTGGTAGATAACTGCGAAGCGCTCGCATTGCTGTATGACAGTGCAAAGCGCTTGTATTGTGATATAGCAATGCGAAAAGCTCATATTGTGGTGTAGCATTGTGAAGAGCTCGTATTGGGGTATGGAAATACAAAGAGTCCCTATTGTGGTGTAGCATTGTGAAGAGCTCGAATTGGGTATAGCAATGCGAAGAGCTCCTATTGTGGTTAGCCTTGTGAAGAGCTCGTATTGGAGTATAGCAATGCGAAGAGCTACTATTGCGGTGTAGCATTGTGAAGAGCTTGGATTGAAGAATAGCAATGTGAAACACCCTATTAACAAATTGAAATTAAATAAGAATTTGATTTTTAATTAAGAAAATTAAGTAAATGTTAAATAAATTTTCTGTAATTACTTAAAACAATGAAAGATTTTTTTAGTTTTATATCATAGCTTATAGTTTAGTTTTATAGTTTTATATCACTTTACACTATCAATCACTGCTGACAAACGGAAATTTCAATGGCAGTCACTAGTGAATCATAAGTGATGCTCGACGCGTTAATCATAGCTTTTATATAGCCTAAAATACTCTTTTTCGAGATTTCATTCGATTGACAAAAAAAACTATATCCCCTTAAAAAACACAAAGAACATGCTTTTTTTTTTTTTTTTTTTTTTTTTGATTGATTGATTCTAACATTTTTTTTTAACTCTCCTGATTCCGATCTGAAGAAATAACTTCCCAGATTTAAGGATCTTCTTCCTCTAATCCCAGATCAAAGCTCTTCTGCCGATGCGACAAGGAAGTTCTTCTCCATTTCTGGATCGAATTGAGAAGGTGGATGAATAGATTATGGATCCTCATATTAAGCATAAGTGACATCAAACAACAAAGACCGGGTCACACTTGATATCCTCCTCCGACCTTAACCTTAGAAAACGACAGAACTTAATGAAAGTGAAAGTGACCACAACGGCAATGAACCATGCACTCCGAATAAGCTATTTATTGCTTGATTTAAACTTCAATACTTCTTATTGGTTTAGAGAATCACTCATGCAATATTGGCGAAGATTGAATTTAAGATAAATATTAAAATATACCAAGATAAGTTATAAGATATGCCAAGATAAGGAACAAGATATTCCTAATTCATATGTAATCTTTATATCAGATATTTAGTATTATCTATAAAAGTTTTGTGATATATCTTTCTATTGAAAAAAGCAAAGTAAGATATCGCGTTTTTTTATTGTTATTCTTGCTTGATTTTTTGATGCGTGTAAATATCCTAATCAATCAAACTTCTTATTTCAGTCAATATTTTATTTTATTTAAAAAAAGATATATATTTTTCAGTTGTTTCAATCAATTCGTAAAATTTTAAAAGAACTGAGTTTTAGAAAACTTTTTTAACGACATAGAATTATTAAAATTACTAAAATAAACAAACATTTAAAGTCGAGAAAAAGTGCAAATTTTTTCAATAGTCATTCGTTAAACTTCGATAACGTTTTTGTTCTTCAGCCTTAAATATTCACGACCACTAAAAAGCATATTTTTGTGACTTCATTTTGGACATAGATTCTAAAATTATGTATTAAGGGATTTTATTACGGAACACCATATATATTTCAGTTATTTGTATAAATGAAATATTTACATTTTAATTTTTGACATGTCATCAAACCAAATTTTTTCTGCATTCATTTATACAGATTGGTGTTTAATTTTAGTAACTTCTTTTATATTTCCCAAATAGCAATACAGCTGCCGTAGCAAAAATTTTACAAAAAATATTAATTTAACATAAAATATATGGACACCGCGGTCAAACGACAATTTTTCTATGAATGTCATCAGATAAAATTTTAAATTTACTATAAATAAATGCCATTTTTCCTAATTACTTATAAAATAATATTGAAGAATTACAACAAAAAATATGCAGTAATTTTTTTACATTGTTTCCTTAAATCAATATTTTTAATATGCAACATAAAATGATAAGTTAATTCTGATCGTTTCATGCACTCTCAGTGGACAAAAAAATCACGTGATATTATAGCTAATGAAACAAACATATCCAAATATTATTTAATTATTAATTATTTTAAAGGTTATACCTTTTATATTAGAAATGTAACGCTCTATATTACTTAATTGTTCAGTATTTTATAATAAACATATTCTTTTATCGTTTCAGAGATATTGAACGGCAAGCCAGTAATATTTACTTTTAATAAATCATATGTAAAACTGTGTCCAGTTAACAAAATGAGTACCAAAAAAAAATATTAAAAATTGTGAAGCTATATTCAGAGTTTAATTTGGCACTATTGATTAATAATCTCTATCGCAAAAATATTTAACGATTTTTTATTATCATCAGAAATTAAACATGAAGTTAATAAAAATAATAATATTAATAATGAAGTTAATAATAAAAGTTTTTGGACGCAGTTACAACCATTACCAAGCACATGATTAACTTTTTTTCATTATAGAACTGATAACTAAATTTGCTACTACAATAAAAAAAATTGGATCTTTTAATTGAATAATTTTTAACTAAGATGCCAGAATCTGTTAACAATTTTCGTGCAAAAAGCAAATACTTATAAAATGTGTTAATATGTACAGTTACAGGGTTGGTGAACGAAATGACATGAAGAATTCCCTATAATCGCGAAAAAATTATCTGAATCTGCAATAAAAATTTTGGAACCATCTAATTAAACCATATTTAACTTTGATCTTAGAATCTGATAATATTTTAGGTATAACGAAAATAAATGCGTTACAAACATTGGGATTTTAAAGAAAGAAAACGATCGGTCAGATCTCCTATAATCATATAATGCAAAGTTCTGGGAAAAATCAATTATTAAACAATAGTATTTATTTTTTTTTTTTTGTTATTATTATTTTTATTTTTTTTAGAAAACTCAATATTTATTTTTCACACTGTAAACTAAAAAACCATTGTTCTAAAACGCAAAATAAATAACAAAATTAATAATAAAATAATTCAAAAACGACCGGCGAAATCATATAAAATCTTCACTTTCAATAAAAATTCTTTCAGCAATGCCAATTTTAAGATATTACACAAGGTTCTGGGAAAAATCAAACATTAATCACTATTATTTTTTTTAAATTAATATATTTTATTTATTTTGTGTCATTATTATTTTTATTTTTTTAGAACACTCAATATTTAATTTTCACACTGTAAACCAAAAAACCATTGTTCTAAAACGCAAAATAAATAACAAAATTAATAATAAAATAATTCAAAAACGACCGGCGAAATCATATAAAATCTTCACTTTCAATAAAAATTCTTTCAGCAATGCCAATTTTAAGATATTACACAAGGTTCTGGGAAAAATCAAACATTAATCACTATTATTTTTTTTAAATTAATATATTTTATTTATTTTGTGTCATTATTATTTTTATTTTTTTAGAACACTCAATATTTAATTTTCACACTGTAAACCAAAAAACCATTGTTCTAAAACGCAAAATAAATAACAAAATTAATAATAAAATAATTCAAAAACGACCGGCGAAATCATATAAAATCTTCACTTTCAATAAAAATTCTTTCAGCAATGCCAATTTTAAGATATTACACAAGGTTCTGGGAAAAATCAAACATTAATCACTATTATTTTTTTTAAATTAATATATTTTATTTATTTTGTGTCATTATTATTTTTATTTTTTTAGAACACTCAATATTTAATTTTCACACTGTAAACCAAAAAACCATTGTTCTAAAACGCAAAATAAATAACAAAATTAATAATAAAATAATTCAAAAACGACCGGCGAAATCATATAAAATCTTCACTTTCAATAAAAATTCTTTCAGCAATGCCAATTTTAAGATATTACACAAGGTTCTGGGAAAAATCAAACATTAATCACTATTATTTTTTTTAAATTAATATATTTTATTTATTTTGTGTCATTATTATTTTTATTTTTTTAGAACACTCAATATTTAATTTTCACACTGTAAACCAAAAAACCATTGTTCTAAAACGCAAAATAAATAACAAAATTAATAATAAAATAATTCAAAAACGACCGGCGAAATCATATAAAATCTTCACTTTCAATAAAAATTCTTTCAGCAATGCCAATTTTAAGATATTACACAAGGTTCTGGGAAAAATCAAACATTAATCACTATTATTTTTTTTAAATTAATATATTTTATTTATTTTGTGTCATTATTATTTTTATTTTTTTAGAACACTCAATATTTAATTTTCACACTGTAAACCAAAAAACCATTGTTCTAAAACGCAAAATAAATAACAAAATTAATAATAAAATAATTCAAAAACGACCGGCGAAATCATATAAAATCTTCACTTTCAATAAAAATTCTTTCAGCAATGCCAATTTTAAGATATTACACAAGGTTCTGGGAAAAATCAAACATTAATCACTATTATTTTTTTTAAATTAATATATTTTATTTATTTTGTGTCATTATTATTTTTATTTTTTTAGAACACTCAATATTTAATTTTCACACTGTAAACCAAAAAACCATTGTTCTAAAACGCAAAATAAATAACAAAATTAATAATAAAATAATTCAAAAACGACCGGCGAAATCATATAAAATCTTCACTTTCAATAAAAATTCTTTCAGCAATGCCAATTTTAAGATATTACACAAGGTTCTGGGAAAAATCAAACATTAATCACTATTATTTTTTTTAAATTAATATATTTTATTTATTTTGTGTCATTATTATTTTTATTTTTTTAGAACACTCAATATTTAATTTTCACACTGTAAACCAAAAAACCATTGTTCTAAAACGCAAAATAAATAACAAAATTAATAATAAAATAATTCAAAAACGACCGGCGAAATCATATAAAATCTTCACTTTCAATAAAAATTCTTTCAGCAATGCCAATTTTAAGATATTACACAAGGTTCTGGGAAAAATCAAACATTAATCACTATTATTTTTTTTAAATTAATATATTTTATTTATTTTGTGTCATTATTATTTTTATTTTTTTAGAACACTCAATATTTAATTTTCACACTGTAAACCAAAAAACCATTGTTCTAAAACGCAAAATAAATAACAAAATTAATAATAAAATAATTCAAAAACGACCGGCGAAATCATATAAAATCTTCACTTTCAATAAAAATTCTTTCAGCAATGCCAATTTTAAGATATTACACAAGGTTCTGGGAAAAATCAAACATTAATCACTATTATTTTTTTTAAATTAATATATTTTATTTATTTTGTGTCATTATTATTTTTATTTTTTTAGAACACTCAATATTTAATTTTCACACTGTAAACCAAAAAACCATTGTTCTAAAACGCAAAATAAATAACAAAATTAATAATAAAATAATTCAAAAACGACCGGCGAAATCATATAAAATCTTCACTTTCAATAAAAATTCTTTCAGCAATGCCAATTTTAAGATATTACACAAGGTTCTGGGAAAAATCAAACATTAATCACTATTATTTTTTTTAAATTAATATATTTTATTTATTTTGTGTCATTATTATTTTTATTTTTTTAGAACACTCAATATTTAATTTTCACACTGTAAACCAAAAAACCATTGTTCTAAAACGCAAAATAAATAACAAAATTAATAATAAAATAATTCAAAAACGACCGGCGAAATCATATAAAATCTTCACTTTCAATAAAAATTCTTTCAGCAATGCCAATTTTAAGATATTACACAAGGTTCTGGGAAAAATCAAACATTAATCACTATTATTTTTTTTAAATTAATATATTTTATTTATTTTGTGTCATTATTATTTTTATTTTTTTAGAACACTCAATATTTAATTTTCACACTGTAAACCAATAACCATTGTTCTAAAACGCAAAATAAATAAATAAATAACAAAATTAACAATAAAATAGTTCAGAAACGACCGGCCAAATTATTTAAAATCTTCGCTTGCAATAAAAATTCTTTCAGCAATGCCAATTTTAAGATAATTGCTCAACAGACGAAAAATTTTTTTATTTCCCATTAGTAAATGAAAGAGCACGCAACCCTAGGGGGAAACCCCCACACCTAGTCGAAATAAAAATAAGAAAGTCTTTTGATAGCAGGCGTATATTACAGAGAAACGTGAGAACAATAAAACAAAATTCTAAATAATTTCAAGAAAAATAAAATTATAATAAAAAAATATAAAATAATCAAACAAAAGATTGCGGACAATGTTTCTCTCAGTTCAAGATCCGTGTTTGTGTTAGAAGGGGGCCTCAATTTTTTCCTTAAGTCTAGTTAAAGCATAAAAAATAATGAAAAACTTTCAAGAACGCTGAGACACAGACCTTGAACCGGCCTCCTATAGGGTTTAATCCCCTTGCATATGATTACTGTTTTCACCCATTTTGAGGCGCCTTAATAACTCGAGGTCGTGGTATATTTCTTCTTCTTCTTTCTTTCTTTTCTTTTTTTTTTTTTTTTTTTTTAATTTTTGTCTTGAAGATTTCTTTCTTTTCAAGAAATTTCGAGCACTAGAAAGATGGAATTCAGATGGTCAAAGAGATAGCTTTCTCAAAAAAAATGAAGTTATTTAGTTTTTGTTGAAGGAAGAGGAAAGAAAATAGTGATTTTGAAAACCCGTAGGGAAAAGTTTTCTTTATATTTATTTATTTTATACCGTAAAAACTTCTTTAGAAAATTGACTGGAGCATTTTTGAAAGAAGTAAAGCAATTTCAAAATGCATAATTCTACAAAATCTGTTGTCCCCTTTTTTTTTTTTAAATAAATAGGAACTCAAAGCATTAACCATAAACCATAACTCTACAAATTGAATAAAAAATGTGCTATTTAAAAATGCAATTCGTACAAATAATGTATAAATTGTATTTTTAACAATAAATCATTTATTGTTAAAATATTAATTTAATTATATATATCGTTAAAGTTACAAGAATAATATGTACTTCTAACTAAGAAAAAATTCTATTTTAAGGTAGATATTACAAAATATCTATCTATATTTGCATTAAATATTTGGTGATTAAAAAACTTTCAATATCAATACAAAAATGTTTAGAAAACTTCCAATCAAATGGAATGCTATTGTAAATGATCACAAACAAAAACATAATGCATAAGTATCAAACAGTTTATACTAAGTTAAAAAAAATATGAATAAAATACACTTAAATATATCTATATATCGGAGAAACCATCTCCAAATAATCCAAGTAATAAGAAATGTTAATAAAATACACGAATATATCGAAAACCTCTCTACAAGTAATCCAAGTAGTAAGAAATATGAATAAAATACACGTTTATGTCAGAAAACCCAACTCCAAGTAGTAAGAAATATGAATAAAATACACTTTTTTATAGGAGAAACCGACTTCAAGTAATAAAAAATATAAATAAAATACACGTATATATTGGAAAACTTGACTCCAAGTAATCCAAGTAGTCAGAAATATGAATTAAATACATGTACACTGGTGGACAAAATTAAGAGAAAATCAGAAATTAATCAGAATTGGACACAGCTTCAATGGGTTAATGCTCTCTTCAGCGATGAGTCCAGATTCAGTCTACAACCTGATTCTGGACGGTTATTGATATGGAGGGAACCTGGAACCCGATACCATCCCAGCAACATTATCGAAAGGGACCATGATGCTGGTGGAGGACTCATGGTTTGTGCAGCGATCATGCAAGACACCCGCACACCGCTCCATGTGTTTGACAATGGTTCCGTGATTGCCCAGAGGTACAGGCAGGAGATCCTAGAGCCCTATGTGCGTCTTTTCAGGGGCGCTGTTGGCCCTGAATTCATTTTTATGGACGACAATGCGCGACCACATAGGGCTCTGATGGTTGATGAGTATCTGGAAAGCGAGGATATTCAACGAATGCATAGGCCAGCCAAATCCCCTGACCTGAATTCTATTGAACAAGCTTAGAGCTATTGCGATGCGCCAACCTCCCCCCAGAACCATTCTGGAGTTAAAAATTTCTCTGGTGGAAGAATGGGAGGGTCTTCCACAAGTCCTCCTTAACTCCCTTATTAACAGCATGCATACTCGTAGTGCATGCTGTCTGTCTGCCAGGAGTGACCATACACAATACTAGAGGCAACACACAGTGTACAAGCCTCACTTTTATTGTCATCTTTTATCTTTAAGTTCAGACTACATTGGATTTATTGGCAATAGGTCTTGCCAGTGAATGGCACTTTCATTTTTGTTTTGCATACTTTATTATCATGGAATAAGCTATATCCATACCAAATTTCATTTATTTATATTCAGTATTTTTTTAGATATTTGGGAAAATGTCTTCCATCTCTTAATTTTGTCCACCAGTGTAGATATCGGGAAATACCACTCCAAATTATCCAAGTAGTAAAAAAAAAAAATAAAATACATGTATATATCGGAAAATACGACTCTAAGTTATCCAATTTATAAGAAATATGATTAAAATACACTTATATATAAATCAGAAGACCCAATACTAAGTTATAAAAAAAAAGAATAAAAAAAAACATTTGCATTAGAAAACTGAAGTACTAAGAAATAAAAATATGAGAAAAGGACAAGTTCATTTACGAATATTGATTTGAAAAACCTAATACTAAGTAACAAAAAAAATTACTAAAATACTCACATGCTTCGTAAAACTAAACACTTAGTAATGAAAATTATGACAAAAATATAAATATGTAAAAAAATGTAAAGATATAACCTTAAAATTGATGGAAGCATTTTTTTAAAAAAATCTTACAGCAATTTGTCCCGAAGACATTTTTCAAAACTCAGAGCTCATATATTTCATATTATTTATTGAAACATCTTTTCAATAGACAAGACAGATGACACTCGCTTATTTTAAGTTAGAGATAGACAAGCATCTATTAAGAATTTACCTTTTTTTTTTTCTCTCTATCTCTTCTTTTAAACTGCTGCACACCATTCACCTGTTTCCTAAGAATCTATTACATGTAAACAAATAAATCACGTCGTGACGTTTGATATCACATGTAAAGCAGTTAAAAGAAAAAAGATAGAGATCAGTAACTTAGAGATCAATTTTTTGCTTGCACATTTCCTTCAAAAATAATAATAAATAATGCAATTTCTTTCTATTTTTATTTTCTTTTGATAACATCTTCTAACCTTTTTCCAAACAGTCAACAGGAGTTACTTTATCCAGTTTTAAACCTCCACTAAACTAAAAATGTCGTGTTTTACTCTATCAGTCAGAGAGGGGTAACTATCTTTTAATTTGGTTCTGGATATATGAATGTATATAAGAGGTTTAATCCAGATCATTATTTCATATACAAATAGCACACGCAATGGTATACGTAAAGATAGGAGGTAGTCTTTTACTTATATCAATAAAAATGGTTCAGATTAATATAGCAAAGATTAATGAATACTTCATATTTAATAGCATATGTAAATAGTTAAGAAGTTTCCCTTTTAAATTATTAAAAATGATTGAGATCAATATTGCATGCATACATTTGTAAGATCATATGTAAATAGACATGGATAGTCCTCCTTTTAAATCAATAAAACTGATCCAGATCAATATCGCATGTATAAATAGAAGCTGCAAAACTGATATGTGTTTATTATTATAAGTGGGAAAAAAATAATGTTATTAATGAAAACCAGTTTATGATATTTAATTATAGCCTTATTCACCTTATCACGTGACGTGGAAAGAATAATGATCCAATTTATTTATTACTTATTCTTCCTCTTTTCCCACAAGGTGAACATTCTACTCCATTCGAGTATTTTTAGTGATTCCAAAACATATTGCTTCAATTTTTTCTGTGCTATAAACCTTTTACAATCGTTGAATGAAAAAAAAAAAATAAATAAATTGCAGATGAAAAAAAAAGAGAGGATTTAATTGGGAAACTTCGATGATCATGATAACATCTTTGAGATAATTATTGCTTGCCTTAAGATAAAACTAATTATAAGACTAAACATAATAGCCGCTAACTCAGAGTTCTTCATTTTTGGAGCTGAAACATGTAACTCGTTTTGCGAATTAAGATACTTATAAAATTAAAAGATAGTATTCAGTAATTGTGGCTTAATGTAAAAATAATTTTTTAATGTAAATATTTCAAAGTTATTTAACTGACTTAAAAAGGATTTTTATTAGCTAGAGCAAACAACATCAATTTTCTAAGAAATGGTTAAGTTTCATTTGTTAGAATTTTCTTTCATATATTTCATATAACAAAATTTTTTCAAGAAATTCAAAAATTCCTGTTATTTTGAAATGTTGACACTGCTTATTTTTGCTTAACATCACATGCATGTGCTAGAATTTTTTCAATCTGAAGAACTATTTTGAACAATTTCAACGATGTACAGAGATAATCCAGATTCAAATTCATGATACAGAGGTATCAATCCCAGCGATGACTGGTCAATACGAATTCCATTAGTGCTGACGAAAAATATCCTCAGTGGTAGACAGATCATAGGTTAGTGTCCCCTTGCCGTCAGGCTAACCATGGAAGATGTTCGTAGTTCCTCTCCATGTAACGCAGATGGAGATTAGATCCATCAAAAAAAGTCCTCCACTAAGACAAATTTCTTCTAATACTTTATTCCAGGAGTTTTGGATCTGGTTCAAAATTACAATGCTCCGGAGTTGAATATTGGTAGTCGTAAACTCAAAATTGAGTCTGCTATTCAACGACGGTGATAAAATAGAAATAAAATGAAATTTCATGTAATTGGCAAGTAATATCAACTCAATATGTTCTTAAAAAATATACTATAACTTTAAATTTAAATATTAAGTATTTCCCCTATCTGCAATATTATAGATTTCAGCGTATAAACATGGCAATATCAATTGCAATATTTTTTTAAGGAATTTAAGATTAATTTTATGCAAATTTAATTTTAATTATCATCATGCGAATTCTATGGTATTGGCTTGAAATATCGATATAATCTTTTCTTAAAAAATAAACTCTAGTTCTTAACACTTTGAAAAGTTAACACTGTTTGTTCTTGTATAATTTTAAATTTAAATATTTAGTAATTTTCCTATCTGCATTATTATTTTGTTAAATGTCAACATTATTTTGTTCAGAGACAAATATAATAGATTCAATAGTATATTCACAGCAGTATTAATTGCAATTTTTTTTAAGAAATTTAAAAATAACTTTATGCTAATTAAATTATTTTTATGCGAATTCTATAATGATCAATATATTTTCTTGCAAAAAAAAAAACTTTTAATTCCAAAAACTTTGAAAAGTTGATACTGGTTATTCCTGCATAACTTTGTATTTCTTCTTAGCACAATTCATTCTCCTTAAATCAGTAGTATCGATTGCAATTCAGTATGAATTGCAATATTTTTTAAGGAATTTAATATTTTTTAACATTTTTAAATGTTAGCACTGAATATTCTTGCATACTGGTTACTGGTTAATGCTGGTTTCTCCTTCAAAACGCTTCTTCAATTATTAAGATTACAGGAAATTTTTACCGATTATTAAACTGGTAGCAGTGATGTGGTTCAGCGCGGAAACTATTTTACTTATTTTATAACTAAAGATGTTGCCAGAATAGGGAGTAATAAACACACAACACTATCAGTTCGGTATATTTCTTTTTGGTGAACAAGACTGAGGCAATCACAACCAATGATTACACAAAAGTAGAAATTATGAAAAATAAATTAGTTGTTTTCGGTACAATTTATTAAAGAAAGTCATTTTTTCGTGGCTGAAAAAAATTCTTTATTTTCAGTACAATTTATTTTTAAAAAAAATTCTTTTTTTCGAACGATTTGCTGAAATAAATTAATTGTTTTCTGTACAATTTATTAAAAAAAGTTTTTTTTAACAGTTTGCTGAACAAAATTCATTATTTTAAGCACAGTTTATAAAAGAACCCCTTTTTTTAAAGTTAGTAAGAAGAAAAAAAATTATTTTTATAAAAACATCTGTACAAAAATACGCTTATAAAATTTTTTTTTTTTAAAATCTCAATTCATCAAATAAAGTTGATTATTTATCACAACAAGCTTTACAAAAAAACAAAAACTTAATAAACTTGTTAGAAATCACGATTTGTATTTTGATTTATTCGCGGACGAAATGAAGAAGAAAGTTTGGACAAAGAAAAGATGCACTAAATACAGCCAACCTATTATAATTACACACCATTGGCAACAGCTTAATATCTTAAATGAACCACGGAAAAAAAGATACTTAAATATGCCAGTAATTTCAGTCTTCTTATTCGTGAGTGCGAAGAGAAGAAAGGTTAATGGGGAAGTCTTTATAAATCATTATTAGACAACTGGATGTGGTAACATCACGTTATACTTATCTGACACTATGATCGATAGTATTAGGCCATACCAAGTGAACTGGTTACTGACCCTTTTTGGTTACTGTGCTCCGCTTCCACATCGTATAAATTGTAAGGTGTCATTTACAGGTATCTGAGGCCTAGACATGGGTTTTAGATTTCGAAAGCATTTTTTTAAAGGGTAGGCTTTGATCAAGAAAAGCGTTAAGAATTGCTTTTATAGGGTTTAAGATGGATGCGCTGACAGCTGTTTGTTTAATGTCATCATCAGATGCATGGGAAAACTAGAGATATCAGCCAGTTTAATCATGACCCCGGAGTTAGATTTTCTCGTGGAATCGCAGTTCGTTTTTTTTTTTCGGACTTAAGAAATTAAATAGAAAGATTGATGACGTATACTGTTAGTGAGAATGAATCTTAAAGTACATACATCATTTTTGGATAAATTTACGTGTGCAGAATTCAGCACATTTTATTCTAAGAGTTGCTTTAGGAAAAAAATGTAAAATAGACTGTTAAAAATTATATAGTCATAATAATAGGAAGATTAAAATAAATTGTAATAGTAAGATATCATTGTATGTGTAAGTTGAGACTATTCATTCCCAGGACCGATTTAATAACTCCTGCAAATAGTATGTGATTTACATATTCATTTAATGTGGTTTGAATTAAACTCCATATGATGTAATAAACTTCTGTACACGACTATAAAAGTTTCAGAAACATTTTTTAAAGTCCTATTTCCGAACCCCCTACCATTCTGATATCCTAAATTTCGATTTTTAAAGAATTTTTCAATTCCGAGCGCAAAAATTCTACAAGAAATTTATCGTAACAGATTATTTCTACAACTTCCAAAACCGATCCGGGATAGCCTAGTTGGTAGCGCGTTGGGCCCATGTTAAGAGGTCCTGAGTTCGATTCCCATCGGCCAAAGACTCCCCGTGTAGTAAATGGTGACTGGTGTACATTAAATCCGTCAGGTCACAAAGTCCTCCATGTTCTCGTAAAAAATCATACCTTCGGGGTGCTGAATAAGAGATTAATCATTCTCTAATTCAGGTCAGAACTACTATCTGTGGATGAATGAATGGATGTATGAAAAGATCCGCCCTATAAACAAGCTGTGTTGTGTGTGTGGCAAAAGTTATTTTCTTGGCCATAGATGGCGCCACTGAAAAACAAAAAACGCAACCTCTGCCTTAAATTCGCTGGGTTTCACCTAGCACGCTTGCTGGTATTAGCAAGTGGCATTAGAAACAATAACAATAACTTCTAAAACCAAAAAGTGTGTCCTGGGAATAAAATTATGAGTTGATAACCATATGGGTTCCTAGTAATGGTTCATAGTAGTTACGGGTTTATACTAAATAATATGGGTTCATAATGTTCATAATTAAAATATCCAAGTTGTCTGATGTCCCACCCTGGGGGGGTGAAAGATCGAGTTTGGTATTATTGTATAGCTATTAATAAACATTGAATGTGTTCAGTTTCACTTTTTAATCCGATGAATATACTTGACCCTTTCCAAACTTTTTTACACACGGAATGCTTACTATATGTGAATGAGAAATATGTAATGCATATATTTGTAATATTATGTAAGCATAGCACTTGAGTCGACTAAGAAATATAGTTCATATCGATATATATTACGACAACTACGGTATATCGCAATATGTATTTATATCCTCGAGTTTATAAAAATTTTTAAATTAAATTATTGGAAAGTTATCGGAAAAAATAATTGAAATAGTTTTACCATATTACACTTTCATCGAAAAATATAATTTCTTCAAGCATAAAAAATTATTTCTCAGTCCTCTTATAAGAGAACACGATCGGTTATTTTCTTTCGAATTCATACTGCAAAATTATTTGAAATAAAAAATTCAAAATCTACGATTCATGTGGAATCGTTAAAAAAGTAGTAAATTTAATAACTGGAAATTCTTTAATCAAATTCAAAAGGCAAGAAGCTTCAGCAAAGCTACAGTTTAAAACAACAAAAACTACGCTTCTCCACTAATGATAAGCTCTGTTAGTGAAGATTATGCTATTAATAATACATTTTTAAAAAAATTCTACTTCTAATGGCCTTGATTTTAGAATCTTATACCACCAATGCAAAGATATCAAATAAAAAGAAAAAAGAAAAGTTGCATGAATGTCATAGGAATAACTAAATCAAAACAAATTCAGACTAATAAATGAAATTTAGAGTCATCAGTTATTACGGTATCTTCCATAAATGGGGGTCTATAAATGGTTAAGAAAGACATTTAAAAAAAGTTTCCGTTCCCTCTAAAAAAGTAATCTAAAAATTTCTCTAAACAAGCCACGTTTTTTTTAATTTTTATTAGTTGGCAAAAATTTAAGGTTCAAAATGACAACTACGATGAAAGTACTAAGCGTAAAAAAAAAACAACTAATAAAGATTGAGAAATACGATTAATTACTGAGAGTTTAGAACCTCATCTCTAAAGCAAAAATATTGTATTCAAAGCAAAAAAGCAAAGGTACATGAACCTCATAAGAATAACTAAATCAAAACAGATTCATAGATGCCATTAAAAGAAATACAGGGTCATTAGTTCATGTGGTGTCTTTGATGAGAAGGGGTGAATAAAGGGCTGAGAAAGAGAACCAACAATTTCCTGGTCTATTTAGGAGGCAAGCAGCTGTCAGGAGAATGAGTATGCGAGTTCCGTCCATGCAAATCATAGTAATATGTCAAAAATGGAGGATATAAACAGGCTAAGTAGAATATTGGTTAGAGAGCATAGGAGCGGTCGCATAATTTTGATGGATGTTTTCAAAATAGAATGATGCAGATAGTTTATGGTTATGATCGTGTTCTCTATTGGACAAGGATAGATCCATATGGTGAGGCAGCGAAATAAGAAGAAAAATTACGCTTTTATGTTGCTGTAATTGCCATAAAGACTTGCAGCGAAAAATATTTCTGTTGAGAAAAATAATAAAAGAATTTGAGTTGGGTCATTATGGTACATCAAATGTGTTATTAGATTCTATTTGTCACGGTGATAATTTCGGTTGAAAATTGGATTCAATTAGATGGAGTAGTACGGCGTGAAATGGGAAGGATTGATTTATTATAATGATGGGAATATTTAATAAAGGACAAAACTGAAAGTGCAAAAATATTCAGGAATAGAATAGTACTAAAATTGTTAAATTCAGAATCAAATTGGCAAGGAGGATATTTTTTTTTTAATATTTATTACGGCCATTAGTTCACATTTAAATAAAGTAAGTATTCAATATTATGTTTTATTATTTATTAGTAGCATAAGTATTTGGGATTGGTACTTACAAAGCTAATTTCACTCATAGCACTTAGCACATTTCTAATCAAATGTTTTCACATTTTCATCATCAAAACATTTGTATCTTTAAAATATTATACTTTTTCTACGCCTTTATGATTTTTTTATAAATTTTTATATCCGTTTTTTTTTTCTCCTTTATCTAAATAAAACTACCTGCAATTTAAAAAGTATTCTATACGAAAAGAAATTTGTAAAATATTAATTTATAAAATAACTAATATAAAATAACAAAATTTATAAAATAACTCACTTTGCAAGAAAAAATTAAGTATTTTTTTTAAAATTAAATTATACAAAACATTTTTGTTTTTCTTGGCAAATTTCAAAAACATATTTAATGATTTAACGCGATTTATTAAATTTTACTACTAATATCAATAGTTGCTGATTTTTTTCACGATTAAAAAAACAAATAATAAATTTCTCTCCAGGTTTCTGTCTGATTAAATGTTCTTAAATTAAATATATATATTCTAACAAAAAATTTTGTGATTTTTTTTCTTTCCATTCTTCGCTGAAAAAATATTTAAGTATCAATTTATTTATATTTTTTTTTCATTTCTGCGTCTAATGAGGGCATGGGGCTAGAATGAACACCGTTTTCCTTTATTGGTCAAATTTTCTCATTGAGATATCGCTGATTTTCAAAACTGATAGACAATATCGAGTGCAGCTCCTCAATTACGCTGTGAATACTTCAATGGGTTGGTAGGAATACTTTATTTACGTCTACGTCACACTAGAGCTGCACAATGGGCTATTGGCGACAGTCTTATATATATATATATATATATATATATATATATATATATATATATATATATATATATATATATATATATATATATATATATATATATATATATATATATATATATATATATATATATATATATATATATATATATAACAACATATATATATATATATATATATATATATATATATATGTTGTAGTTAAAATCTTGTTATGGTGAGGAAAAATATATATATATATTACGCTCTGCTCTTGGGTTGTTATAAAGAAAGCAAAAGCTAATTAGATAAATATTTCGCAGTAAAATTTAATCAGACATTTTTGATATAAAGTAATCAACATTTCATTTTACTAAATAGTTGTTTAGTTAGAAACAGCATCTAAATTTGTGTCTTTAAACAAAAAGCAATTTTTTTCTAAAATTAGACTATTCTACCGTATGGGGAAAATATTTCTCTAGAAAAAAAAATTTTGGAGGGAAAAATAGATATAAAAAGTCAAGATTAGAAGATTAGGAAAATATATATAAATATTCCTTTTGAAAAAGATGCTAATTTTTACAAAAAAACTGAAATATTTTAAATCGTTAAAACATAGAATTCATAATTTTTAATCATATAGTACATATTTTTGTTCCAAAGCCAATTTTGTTCAATTTAAACAAAGAATCAATTTGTTTAAATTGTTAAGTGTGGAAAAGATTAAAAAAGAAAATAAATTTACATATTAAAACCTGCTGTAAATATCTTAAATGCGGGGATTTTCAGTTGAAAAATGTTTTGTAAGAAGTATCGAGATGATTTATAACACTCTATAGCTGAAAACTAAGCTTAACTATAGCTGAAAACTATAAGTTCTATATCTAAAACTATAAACATTTTCAAAGATTTAAAAACTTCACTCACCTGCATGAGTTGGAAAGCTTGATGTAAGTGGTTTTACGAGGGTTCCTTGCTTGACAAAAGGCAATATTGGTGGTTTCAAATGCAAAAAAGATGGTGTGTAGATGGACTGATTTACTGAAGAAAAACCATCGTCTGTATAAAAACCGTTTCGTCCCATTACAGACAGTTGTCGGGCTTTTGGCAGGAACATCACTAAAAATACTATACTGGCAGTCAGGACAATACCAAATGCGAGGCATGGATCATGATGCTGTATTGATGAAACGCTTGATGCAACAATCCAAGCAACCCACAATGGAATACATATAGTGATGGCAATGCCTATGAACCGAGATTCGTGATGGTTTTCTGGAACTGTTCTAGCACGCACAGCTAGTATGCCAACCCCTAACATTAGTAGCATATTGTATGCTAATGAAGCTACAATGTCAGAGGATGGAGCTGCACATCTAGCATTGCAAGTTAGCTGGTCCACGATTACAAGAGAAGCTGGTCTGTAAATTAACCATTGCACTGCAATGACAATTTGGACTGCGACAGCGAAGAATAGAAGCAAACCTTGATATGCTGCACTCAGATATACACCAATATGTAAACTTAACAAGAAGACACATTTTACGAGAAGTGTGGCAAACACTATAACAGAAGCGATTCCAACTCCAGTTCTAGTTAAGGCACACGTGAACCAGTTCGGTGTAGGAACAAAGGCAAATCCAACCAAAGAACTTAACAGGAGTCCAAGAAGAAGAATTTGCCCTAGAAACAGATGACGGCGACCACCGCAAGATTTATATAAAACGTAAACTTCAAATATCAAAATGGCAACAACATTCAAAGTACATATCACAACAAGAGGTATCACCCAGGACTCGGTCCTGTTTTGAAAAGAATGACTTGAGCTTGTGCAATTCTTTTCTAATGTGGAAAGAGTAGAGTTTGCAACTTGGAAAATCGTTGATAAACTATTTTCAAGGTAAGTCCGATTAGCCATGGAAGTTAAGAAAGTAAGGCGGCGTTGGCAAGCAGCGAAATCTCGCTGCAGCTAAAAACACCGCCAATATTTTAGTCCTAGTTCCTTAGCTTGAATTTTGGTCACTGCCGTAGCACCATCAGTATTGAAGTTTTCGTTATGTTGATGTCCGGTGTAATATAACTTTATTAACCTGAAAAAAGTATTGGCATCAAAACGAATGAAATCAATCTTTTAATTCAAAAACATTTTTAGACCACTATTTAAAAACTATTTAAAAACAATTCAAGTACAGTGAAAAGCAATTTTGCATAAACTAAATTAAAAACAAAATTTTGATACCAAATTTCAATTTAAAAAATAATTGTTGGACAATTCTTTTTATGATTAAAAGAAATAAATTAAGAAAATAACTTTTATAAAATACTTACCTCTTTTTATAAAAATTAATAAAAAACGTTTTTATCTCATATAAAATCCCTATTTCAATCAAATATACGCGTCATGATGTAGACAGTTGACTCGTTACGGATGCGACATTAAAAGCTTTGTATAAACGACGTACTGAAAAGGAGATTATGAAACAACCAACAGTGTAACATGTCACATCATCAATTACAAACTACCAACAAAAATAACGAATTAAACTAGAAAAATAATACACATTGACCCTGCAGAAAGGCTTGCTTTCTTGCACGCGAGTGAAGATACCATAATAAAAAAAAAAACATTTTTAACGGCTGTAATTAACACAAACAACTTGTAATTCCGTACCTCAAAACCAGAATAACTTAAGTCACATTTGTCTTACGCCACTGTGGCCCTAAGGCACATAGATATCTAATCCACCTTAAAACAGTGTGTTTGTGTGAGCCAAAATGGTGCAATGTAATTTAGAGTTATATTAATCTAAGGTATGAATTCTTTACCAGGAAAGAAAAACATAGGCAAAGGCTCTAGGCACATCTTCTGTGTCTTGATGTTGTCCCAAATGGTGGAAGTTTTTGTTGCGATTACCATTATGCTTGTTGTAAAATGGAAAATAGATACCGGTGTCATTGCTTTGATCATTTTCAGTCCAGATTCCAAAGACAAATTACCTTTTGAGGATCAATCAACCTTGGATTTTTCTCTAAAGAAAAGGTAGAGCCTGACAACCGTGAACTTTCTTACTTTTTCTTTGGTTAAAACTGATTGATAAACGACTCAGATTGGGTTCGTAAAAAGATTTGTAATCGTACATAAGAGGATTTAGAATTCATATATCTTTTAATTAAATGTGGTGAAAAGTAATTTAGAGTTCAAGTAGTTAAAAAAAATTTAAGCATTTCTTTATTTTTTATTAAGTAAAACTTTAATTTTCCTCATTATTTTATTTTAACAAAATTTCATAACATGGTAGAAAATTTAGAAATCATGTAACTTCGAAAAGTTTACGAAACTCATAAGTTCGAATAATTAAGAAAAATTAAAAAGGAAAATCCAAGTGAAATATTAATTTAATTTTAACAAAATTTATTAACATTAAGAAAATTCCGAGATCGGTTAAAGAAGATTTAGAGAAATATCTTTAAATTAAATGTATGCAATTTCTAAACCTTTATCAATTATTTAAAATTTACTTCAATTTAGAAGTTTAAGTAGTTTTAAAAAATTATACAGAAACACCATTGTAAAACTTTTACTTGTTCTATATTTTATTTTTACAAAATTTGATAATATAAAATTAAAAAAATTGTACATATCCTAATTAAATATGTGTATATAAAATTTACTAGTTTCAAACGGTTAAAACTAATTTAAAGAGGAACATAATAAAACATCAATTTATTTTATTTAAAAAAAAGTTTTAACATGGAAGAAGATTTAGAAATTGTTAAACCTTTTAATTAAACAAGAATATACAAAATGTAAAAGTCTAAAAGGTTAAAAAAATATTGAACATAAATAGTTGAAACGTTAATTTTTTTATTTTAACAAAATTTGGTGACCTTGAAAAAGATTTAGAAACCGTATATCTTTGAATTAAAATTTAGCATACGAAATTTAAAATAATTTAGAAATTCAAATGGTTAAAAAAATGAAGAAAAAACAAAACAGTAAAACTATAATTATCTTTACTATTTTATTTTAAAAAACTTGATTTGGTTACAGTGTAAAAAATTATTTTGTGGGTAATGGGGCACATTTTTAAGTGAGACTTTTCTTATAAGAACTACATGCATTGTTTTGAACTACTACAAAACTTAACAAAAAGTATACAGAAAATTCTAATAAATCTATATTGAGTACATTAAAAAATAGAAATATACAAAATTTAAAAAAAAATTTATTTTTTAATATTTGATATTGTTGAAAATGTTATGCTTCCATATTTAAATTTTTTGGTTTATCTTGAATTTAAAAAAAATATTCATACTTTGATTTGGTTTCAGAATTTTTCCTAAATTTATAAAAATTAAAATTTTACATTTTTCCAATTTACTATTTTTTAAAAGAAAATCTAAAAATATTTTGCGACTATCCCCAGTACATAGATATTCTTAAGAAATTCTCTTTAATTTTTTTCTATTATCCTTTGTAGGTTTTAAGATGCATCCTTATAAAATTGAAAGAAACATTAAAAAATAATCATAGAGAAAAGAAAAAAAACTTCCTAGTAGTTCAGCATGTTTTTTTTTATTTTCATGTATAAAAAGTTAAAAACGATCATATGATTTTTTTCAACCAATGAGTAAGCCCCATTAACAAAAACTGTTTTGGACCATTTCCTTTTTTATGTTTTTTAGAGGCATAAAAATTACACTATATTTCACAGACACCATTGTCCTAAACAATTTGAAAATGTGCATTTTTATTATATTGACCTAAACCCCTTAATTTATCTTTACTATAACCCGAATTTCGAAAACAAACATTAAAGAAAACAAAACCTTTTTATTTCCTTTTAAAATATTTCTAGACAAATAACTAGGCTTACTATTTTTCTACCAAGACATATTTTTAAAAAACTTAATTTTTCAAAGAAAATGCGCCTAACATAACTTTAGAAAACAAACATAAATAACAAGAACTTTAAAAAACGAACATATTAAAAAAAAAAAAAAAAAAACTAAATTCAAGACAAAAAATCATTCGACATTTTTAAATAAAAAATTTTCCAGAGAATGTTTTTTTTTTTTTTTTTTGCGTAATTCTCTCAGTTTGTCACGATTTCAAATCCATCTTGATAACTGTCACTGACCCTAATATTGCACACCTGAGTGGTTTTGGCACTGAGGAAAAAAAATTTAAATAAACGACGCCTTCCAAAGTCCACTGTAAACATATTTGTTTAAGGATTGAATCCAAGTTCGCAAATACAGTTTAGTTCAATAACGGGCAGTTGGGTGGGCAAAATAAAAACGGACTTCACAAAAGAAGTTTTGATCTAATGATTGAACTTTCACGTCTTAGGACTCAATGTTAAGGGTTCGAAGAGGTGACCTCAAATATGCTAACTAATTAGTGCTAACTATCAATTAAGTTACGAAATCAAACGCAGAAACATACATTCTCTGAAAAAACATATACCTTTTAAGAAAATTGGAATCCTGACCTTCAAAATAGAGGGGGGTTGAGAAAATTTCAAAAAACTTGAATCATAAATTGGGAGACTGGGAAGCTACATATATTTTGCGACAATCCCTAAAAGTGGCCAAGCACTGCCTCCTCCGTAAATGGAGGAGTATTACGATAACATAAACTAATTCAAGAGAGCTATGCCTAATTTTTCTCCGTTGCTAAGCAACCAACTTGAGACAGTGAAAAAGAATGAAATAAAAACTGAAAGTTTTTAATTCAATTTTTTATGATAGCTCATAAAGGTATATTTATTAATAGAAAAATGACTCAAAATTTCTAGAGAATAGACATTTTATGGGTTGGTTTCTGACCAATAGCAAAGAATGTTTTTAATCTTCTTTGAAAATAAAATTTGAATCGCTTAATTACTTATTCTCGATTTTCCATGAATTTAGAATTTGAACACATGAACTATTGTGTGACATTATCTATCCCTTTTATGCTGTTTTTACTTCATTTATATGAGAATTTAATACTAAAATTAAATTTATAAAACTGATTTTAATTATTTACAAAATTGTAGGGCGAATCTTTTTGAGAGAAACTTCATTTAGTGAGAGAGATACGAACCTGACCATCACTGTATATATATATATATATATATATATATATATATATATATATATATATATATATATATATATATATATATATATACAGCAAAATAAATAAATACAAAAAAAACAGAAAAAAATATAATAAGTATCATTTATTGCGCATAAGCTGCAAGTAAATAGAACTCATAAGATAAGTTCAAAATGAAGATAAAACAAAGGTAAATGAAAAAATGGGGGGGGGGAATAATAATAATAACAAACAACTGGGGAAAGAAAAAAAAAAGAATTAATTAAAAAAAAAAGAATTAATTTAAAAAAAAAAAAAAAAAGGAAAAAGTTTTTTTAAAAACCGGAAAATAAAAGATATAATCTTTTCATCAGCCCACACGATTATATCCGAAAAAAATGCTTTCTAATAATGTATTAATATAGCCAAAGCAAAATATATCAATACAATAGTGTGAGAAGCACTCAAAAAAATTTTTTTACAAAAATTACGACAAATAAAATAAAACACAATAAGTAAAAACAACACGTAAGAGCAGAAAATAAAATATAAAGGAAGACAGAACAAAACAAAATCTATAAAGCGAGTAGCGAAAAATAATGAACTTACATGAACGGGAAATTTTTCAAGAATGATTTAAAGTGTTTACGTAACAAGATTGCCAGATTTCAAAAAATGAAAACTGTGAAAACAAAAGCGGAAATTGATTATAACTGGAGGAGTTTGAATTGCGTTCTTGCTGCATTACTGAAGTGCGTTTGATTTGTTAGTTACCAAGGATGGGCCAGAAAACTGATGTACACGAAGTAATATTAAACTGGATAATTTAAAGAATTTGACTATAAATAATTTTAGAAAATAAATATTTATTTAAGAAAAAAATATAAAATAGAAAAGAGAAAAAAACATGAATTGCCAGTTTTGCACATAATTTTAGCCACGGATTTGCCTGAAATGGATTTACACATGGAAAAATTGTATAAAGAAATTTATTAGTAAATAATTTTGCCCACGGATTTACAAAATTGAAGGGCGAATCTTTTTGAGAGAAACTTCATTTAGTGAGAGAGATACGAACCTGACCATCACTGTATATATATATATATATATATATATACATATATATATATATATATATATATATATATATATATATATATATATATATATATATATATATATATATATATATATATATATATATATATATATATATATATATACTCTCCTTTTAAGAAGAATTCGTAAGGGCCTTCAAATACTGAAATGAGGGCGATAAAACATTGAAAATAAAATGTATTTTATTACTTTTACATACACCACAGTGTTCAATTTCATTAACTCAAAATGTTAACTTAAAGATAAATTCATAATTACCATTTTGATGCTACGTTTCTCGTACTTTTTTAAGGGCCGTATGAACCCTGTTAAAATGTTAAAATACATATATTTACACTTCTAGGAGCATAAAATTATTATCAAAATACCAAAAGAGAGCAGCTTTCTTTAAAGTTAATGGTAGAATATAAATTAAAGGTCAAAATAGAATTGTGGTTCGAATTTTTTCATTTTAAAAAAGCAAAAACAAAGAGTAGTAGTTTTTTGAGTTGTACTAATATGTATCTACTTTTCGTAATAAGATACAATAAAGCAAATTAATAAATGGCTTGTTTGTGCATAAATAAATAATTAAAAAAAGCATTAATTAATATGATTAGTCTGACGTTTTGCACCGAATATTTTTAATACAGCGAAGTGTTCTTTAATTCTTCTCACCTAACTGGATATAGTTCTTAGACTTGAAAAAAAAAACTTGACAATTATTTAGAACGAGTAATAATTTTTAAAAAAAAAACTTCAAGTACTAATAAAAACAAAACAAAATAGATCGAAACAAAACAAATAGATATTATCTGTAAAAAATTTTACTTAATAGCATAAAGAATGAGAATTTGAACAATGTAAAAATATAGGGATTTAATTGATTGAATAGTTCTGTGAATCACACATGTCCAGGTAATTCAATTTTAAAATTATGATGTCAAGACGATATGTCAAATACTGAGGTGATTTAAGACGCTTAAAAATTTTAGTTACATATTCGACAGCTCTATATGCTGTCGCACTATATATATATATTGAAGAAATTTAAACATATATTATTTCAAATTTTTTTCACGCTGAATCGAATGAAATAAAACACGAGATACTGAGGCCAATAGGTAAAAAATTGTAATATTTTTTATGTCTGGAAATAGTATTTTTGTTTTCTACTTAGCTTTAATACCAAAAATAAAACTTTAGAGCATCAAAGCTGGAAAAAAAAAATTTAAAAATTCAGTATATTATCAGTATAATTTTATATTTTTTACTTGGGTGTTCTTAATAGCTTAGTAGAAGGAAGTTTATTTTAACTGTAATCTCGCTTTATGGAACGATTTTGAAGTAAAATGGCACAGAGCATTTTTTATCAATAAGCATATTTTTTGATATATTCTTCATATATTCATTCTGTTATATTCTGCATACATTTTATCTTCTACGTTCTGAATACATTTATTTTCCTATATGCGGCATATATTTTTTAAGAATAACTATAAATCTTCAAGCTTTCATGTCCTAAATAGCTTTAAATCTTATTGCTTTAATGAACAATTTTAAAAACGCTGAGTATAAATTTCTAAGCAATAAATATATTTCGTGATATAACTTTAATATATTCTCCACTTTCTTATTTTCAATATGTGGAATACATATTTCTTTTCAATATATATATTTTCTATATATTAAATATGTTTCTTTAAGCATATGTAAGGGGCATTTCTAAGAAATACAGTAGCAGAGTATATATTTCCTAAAATATTCAGGTCATATTTCTTTATAAATATACTTCTTAGATGCTTGAGTATTCTAAGTACCAAGTTACATTTCTTCCAACTTAATTGAACAATTTTAAACTGACATGACTCTGAACATCTATTTTTAAGCAATAATTATCTTTCTTCGTGTATTTCTTAATATAATCAGCATTTCTTTTTCAACAAGTATATTTTTTAACAGTAAATATATTTCTTTAATAAATATAGTCTATGGCTATATTCTAATCTATTGATATTGCTATCTTCTAAGAATTATAACAGAACATGTATAATAATAAATAATATGAACAATAAATATGTTCCTAAATGAATTCTGCATATATTTATTCTAGTATTTTCTTAGTAGCAAATATACATTTATTTAGGCATATATGGGCGAATCTCAGGAATCATTAATCGAATTCGATCTATTCTCTAGGTTGTCCAGACCGTAACCCTGTCAAACCGTTACCTCAGGATTAATTAATTGAATTTAACATAATAAGGGCATCAAAATTTTCGATGTTCACGATTATTTTCTGATATTTTATGCATTTTTAAACAATTCTGGAGGTGTAAAAATAGTGTGCCTATTATTTTTTTATTATCAAAAGTTAAAGATTTTAGAGATTTGCACATATACTTGGGTATCTGTCACATTTCTCTCCGCCTTATTGAGCAGTTTTAAAGAGATATGGTATTAAGCATGTACTTTTAAGCTATATGTTTCTTAATGTATTTCTTAATATATTCTGCAAGCGTTTGTTCTGCCATATTCTGCATATATTTTTCAACAATAACTATATTTTTTAACAGAAAATATATTTCTTTAAGAAATTTGCCAAATGGCTATATTCCAACCTATTAATATGGCTATATTCTCAGAAATGTGATAGAACATGTATTTCTTAGCAATATATATATTTCTTAATGAATTTTGCATATATTTATTCTAGTATTTTTTTAGTAGCAAATATATTTATTTAGGCATATATACTTCGGTGCTCCAAGTAGCTCAGCAGATGGAAGTTTTGTTACTTTGCTTCCCATTCTATTGAGCAGTTTTAAAGAGACATGGCAATGAGCATGTCATAAATAATAAATGTGTCATCATGTCATAAGTAATAAGTGTGTTTCTTAATGTATTTCTAAATGTATTCTGCAAATATTGGTTCAGCTATATTCTGCATATATATTTCAATAACTATATTTTTTAACAGAAAAGATATTTCTTTGAAAAATATGGCAAATGACTATATTCTAGCCATAATTATGGATATATTCTTAGAAATGTGATAATAAAAAGTATTTTTTTATCAATAAATATATTTTTTAATGAATTCTGCGTATATTTATTCTAGTATTTTCTTAGTAGCAAGTATATTTATTCAGGTATATATACTTGGGTGTTCCAAGTTGCTCAGCAGATGGAAGTTTTGTTACATTGCTCCCCGCTTTGTTGAGCAGTTTAAAAGAGACATGGCGCAGAGCATACATTTCTTAGCAATAAAATAGAATCCCCGTGGGTTTTGGGATGAAAGTTTTGCTGTGGAAGAAATAAGCTGGACGCTCAAGGAGCAAGGTGTCAAGTTCTTACGCAAACAGCGTAGCCTGAGGGTAATAGAGTCTAGAAAGAAGTGCAGTTAAATAAAAAAATCTTTTAGTATTGCGAGAGAGCGTTTTTAGGGTCACGCCTTTTGGGTTAAATATTTTTTTTTTTTTATCGTCTGCAGTTTTGGCTTTGGTAGACATTTAATAAGAATAGAGTGTTAGAAATTTTGGTGCACGTACACCCATATTATCGTTCAAATTTTTTGCAATCTTTTTGTGATGATAAGTCGAGCAATTTCAACGCACTTTTTAAATTAGATTGCGCGATACTATGGTTAAATTTGAACAGAAACAAGATTAAATTTAACAGGAATTCGCTCCGTATCATTATTCGATATAGTACCTATATAATAGATTAAAGCTGATATTACTGTTAAAGTTACCGATATTATTATTCAATATTGAGGTTCAAGGGACCGATAACAACGTTTAAAGAATTTTTCTGTATCTAAAATTCGGTTTAAAAATTATTTTTGTTTCTTTTTTAACAATTAATACAAACAAAGTGAAAGTAGTTCTTTCTTCCTTTCTTTTAATCTCTTTAAATTTAAGTTCCTTTCAAAAAAAATTATCAATAACAGTGAAGGCCTAAGTATTAAAATTTCCACAATCCAATTTAGTTAAGTTACGAAAATGCATGTTGATATCATTCAAAAAGCTTCCACTATAACGAATTGGATTGAAAATAGCGAAAATAATCCAGAAAAAATTTTTAATTTTCATTAAAAATTTCTTAGTTGGACTAAGGGCTATTTCGACTGAAATTACAGGTGCCACAAAACTTAATAACTTACAAAACTCACAAAACTTACGTAATACTTGATCTAATTTTAAGGCCTTTAAAAAAAACAAATAGCAGTATTTTTACAGTATTCTGCAGTATTTTTACTCTAAATAGCAGTATTTTTGTAGCGTTATTTATTTTTAAAATTCTGAAAATTCTATAAAACAAATAAACAATTATAAACCCTAACGATAAATAAAAAAGTAAACAAAAGCTTAAGCAACATTTATCTAACAGCCTTTGGCGATCAGCTAGGTCACCTTTCAAAATTATTTTGTATAACATATAAACTCTAATGATAACCAATCCAAATGCACATCATAGCTGAAACATTCTAATTCCTCAATCCCTCTACCAATCCTAAAACCTTAATCAGTTTCAAAAAACATATTAACCAAAGTTTTCACCGTCTAGCTGCTGCCTCTAGCTTTGCCCCATGGAAGTGTATGTACTATTATTTCAATTTTAAATCTTTTCAAGACCACGATATTGTTAAAGTTATTCGTGTATATAATTTTAGTTATAATTAAAAATCTGTCTTTCAATCATTAAATCACACAAACTACTGTTAAGTATTAGTTTTCGGAAATTCAGTATAGTATAGGCAGAGCAAGTACAGTGAAACCTGCCAAGTTGACCACCCTTGTAAGTTGACCTCAATTATCAAGAACGGAACTTTTCCTATATAATATAAAGAAGCAAAACCTTTGTAACTTGACCACCTGTCTATCTTGTATGTTGACCACTGAAATAAGTCAATTTTGTCTAGGAGTATTATGAAATTCTATTCTAAAACCCTCAAAAGTTGTCCAGAAAAAAAAATTCAGAAAATGTTCTGTCATTTTGCACTGTATGTTAAAATTTCACTTGTTTTTTTGAAATAGTGTAAAAAGCTAATCTAGACCCTTTTGTGAGTTGACCATCTGGGGAAACTGCAGGGGGGCAGCTTTTGACCATTTCTTTTATTCATTCATTAAAAACAGGTGTGTTAGTTGAAAAGTTGCTCTTCCAGTTGCAATAGTGAGCAGATAGTAAGTGTAGTAATAACAGAATAAATTTTAAAGTGTTCAAATAATTTTGTTTTGTTAAAGTTTTCAAATTACATGTCTTAGTGTTCTGATATTTTAAGAAATTATTTTATTAAACACTTCCCATGCATAACTAACGAAATAACTTTTAAAAAAAAGTAATTAAATATTAGAATTATGTATATGTAACAAATTGAAGTTCATTCAGGTTTAAACACACCTCTTAAGATATTCATTTGGTTATTTGCTAAATAAAATTTTTAAGTCATGTAAAAAAAAAAATTTAAACATATAGCAACATGATATAGGAAATAAAAAAGTAAACAATGACCCGCCCCCTCTATAAGTTGACCACTTGTCTAAGTTGACCACTAAAACAATGCACCACAAGTGGTCAACTTACACAAGTTTTACTGCATATATATATATAATGTAACATTAAGTAATGTTACATCAAACTTAGTAAGAAACATATGAATAGAGTATGCATATTTAGTAACACATTGACAGAAATCCCACAGTCTGCGTTATATAAATCTTTAGATTAGAACCTTTTTGTCTGGCGGAAGAAGAAAAAAACTAAGTCTAATAATCACGAATCAATGGAAGCTAATTTATAGCTTAATTTATGATCTTGCGATCATTTTCCAAAGATAAGCGAGTGAAAGGGTGACATGACTTGTTGGATGCTTCAAATGTTTAAACATTCGACGAGTATATTCGTTTCAACGAATACGTGATTGGGTTATACCATTTAAAATCATTCAAACGCAAACGTAAATCTTCATTAAAGGCATTTATATCTAATATTCTTGTCATAGAAACTAATTTAACTAAACCAGTTTCAGGATTGAAAAAAAAATTGAACGACTTATAGCTGAATGACTCTTCTAAGAAATGGATTTAAATTGTGAACCTATAAAGTTTTTTATGCATACCTGTTCTTTGTATAGGATAAAATAAATCATCAGCGCATCAGTATTAATTATACTCTACGCAAATCACATACATTACAGAAAGCAATGCACTGATATAATTGGAATTAAAATTTTTCGTTTCAACAAATATTTGTATAAGGCTCTAATGACAAACAAAAATATATTTTGGTATTTTTTAATTATACAAAAAAATCTAATAGCTACTAAAAGATTTGCTAGATAATCGGAATTATATTTGTACTAAATTATAAAATTCAACCAAAAGTAGTTCGAAAATTATTCCTTTTATTCATATTCAAATATTTATCAATAATTAATTTAATAAATTAAATAAGTTCCAATGATGAATAACTATTTCTATTAGATTTTAACTGCAAAAAAATGCGCATTCTTAAAAATTATTGTTTGGGAGTGAGCCTATTCTTACCTAAATCGTAAAAAAAGGCACCGGTGCTTCACGCTGTATTTCATAACCATAAACTATTGCAAAGCTAAATATAATATTTTTCATTTATTTTGGTGGAAATCAATGCAAAATAATGAAAAAAGTATAAAAAATATGTTCAATATAAATCTTGCGTCAAAGGGTTAAAGTATCTTAACATCTTAAAATTGGATTGAAATTTAGTGTAGTTAAATGAAAAACTTTAAGATAGATATTAAGCAGTTAATTCTTATAGATTCACTATCGAATATTAAAGACTGTGATATGGAGACTATAATATATATATATATATATATATATATATATATATATATATATATATATATATATATGTAGCATAATAAATAAATACAAGAAACATGAAGAAAATTTAGAAAAACAATAGGTTTTATTTATTGTTGCGCATAAGCTGCAAGTGAATAGAACTCATAAAATAAGTTCCAAAAGGAGAGAAAACAAGGGGAAAATTACAGATCAATGAAAGAAAAGGAAAAAAATAATAAAAATAAGAATAAAAATAAAAATAACAAAAAAAAACCAAAAAACCGGAAGAAGCAAAAAAGGACAAAATTTTTTAAAAAAATCCGGAAAATAAAAGATATAATCTTTTCAACAGCTCACACGATTATATCCACAAAAAAGAGTGCTTTCTAATATTATATCAATATAGCCAAAGCTAAATATATCAATACAATAGTGTGAATGGCACTCAAAACATTTTACAAAAAAATTACAACAAATAAAATAGAACACAATAAGTTAAAATATCACGTAAGAACAAAAAATAAAATATAAAGAAAAAAATATAAAGATAAAACAGAATAAAACATGAAATGAAATCAAAAAGCATGAAAATATCAAATGAACTTACACGAACGGGAAATTTTCCAAAAATGATTTAAAATATTTTCGTAGCGAGATTGCCATATTGCAAAAAGTGAAAACAAAAGCGCAAATTGAGATA
The DNA here is from genome assembly GCA_949128135.1 of Parasteatoda lunata. NCBI lineage: Eukaryota > Metazoa > Arthropoda > Arachnida > Araneae > Theridiidae > Parasteatoda > Parasteatoda lunata. Next base: position 40,921,637 of record OX421971.1, read on the forward strand.
AAAGCCTAACTTGTATTAAAGTGCGTTCTTACTGCATTACTGAAGTGTGTTTGATTTGTTAGTTACCAAGAATGGGTCCGAAATGGATGTGCTCAAGGTAATATACTGGATAATTTAAAGAAGTTGACAATTAATAATTATCGAAAATAAATATTTATTTAAGAAAAAATATATATAAAATAGAAAAGACAAAAAAAAACATGAATTGCCTGTTTTAACATAATTTTAGCCACGGATTTGCCCGAAGTGGATTATATATATATATATATATATATATATATATATATATATATATATATATATATATATATATATATATATATATATATATATGTAATACAAAAGTTATAAAAATACTTTTGTATTAATAAAAGCATTGAAACTTATTCATTTTCATAAAATGTCTTAGTTAAAAAATTAGAGTACAGATATTCTATTTTGGGACTTCAAGGCTGTAAACAAGCCAATGAATTATAATTAGATTTATGTTTCAAGAGAGGAGTTATTTTAAGATCTTTCACTTCCATATAAGGAAAGATTAAACGATTTTCTATGAGTATTAAATAATTTGCGTATTAAATAATGAGGCGTAAGAATACAAGGAATGCAATATGACTGGCCTTTTCACACTTTTAATTATCCTATAAAACGCAGGACCGATGGTTTTTGCGTGGCTTTTTGTGTTTTATGCTTTCTAAATAAACTCCGTCAGATTTGACGGGATAAGTGTCTCTCTCCCTCCAGCCGGAGAGGGGAGGAAACTGTTGCTTCACCATCTTTTAATAAATAAACAGTTTATGCAAACTATGGACTCATTATTCATCTGATATTGGGACTAATTATTCCCATATTAATAACAACAGGGTTTTGCTCTGTTATTACATATATATATATATATATATATATATATATATATATATATATATATATATATATATATATATAAGTAATTTATAAAAATGTTAATATTTCCATGAATATTTAGGCAAAGTTTACGAAATTTTATGCAGTTATTGAAAAGCACTACCAAAGTAATCGATACGAGATGCGAACTAATTGCTTGATTTTCTGGTATAGGATGTTGAAAAACACTTGTTTTCTTTCGTAAGTTACAGGCGATCCCTTAAACTTTTGCATATAGCATTTATATAGCATTTATATCAAATAATGACAACTAAAATAATTTCTCAAAAACAAGTTTTGCCAAGAAGCTTCTTTGACATACTTTTTAAAACTGTTTCAAAACTAAACAGAGCTTAGCAATATTTACTTTACAATCTTTTTTTTTTATCATTTTAACCCATTAATGTTTTGAACCAACTTGTACTCACAAAAGGGGTCAAAATAACTCTCAGCCATCACTTTATTATTTTATTTTATTTAATCTTGATACTCTGTTACGGTTTCACAAGCCGACAGCCCCCTGTTGTGACTGAATATAAAACCCAACCCACCCCCTATATGCACCGGTCCTTCAAGCTGTCTAAATAAATCATGAGTTTTTATTTATCTTATATTTCATTTTTGAGATACAATAATATATTTTTATTATTATACAGCATCTTTCTTTGTTTGTGACAGCTGTATTGTTGGATTGGAACACTGCAAAAAAAAAAAAAAAAAATCCGTAAATTTTCAAAATTTAAAACTGACAGTTGGTGTGCCAGTATAAAACTGTTTACTTCATACTATTATTTAAAAACGGACGCCTATTTAAGCAGATAAGAGTACCATTATTCTAAAAACGAACTTTAATATATTAACAAAAACTGTATTAAATGCCTTTTCTTTTTTTTATTTTATAACCATCGTTGAACAGCCGACCCAATTTTGGGGTTTACGGCTTCTAATGTTCCATTCCGTAGCCTCGTAATTTTGAATCCCATACAGAAGACAAGGGAACCGATGAATCAAGTATTGGGTTAAATTTGACTTCGTAGAGGACTTATTGATGGAACTAATTCGCATTTGCGTTACATGGAGAAGAAGACCGCGAGAATTTCTTACGGTTAGCCTGACTGCAAAGGGACTCTAACCCATGATCTGTCAACCACTGAGGATATTTCACATCAGCGCTGTGGTCGGTGCAACCGGAATGCGGATTCGTATCGACCAGTCATCGCTGGGATTCGAACTCGATTCACCTCATTGGAAGGCGAACGCTCTATCCCCTGAGCCATCGTGGCTCTATAAAATACATTTGACAGTATTGTGGTCAAGGTGATCTGAGAGCAGAATTCGCATTAACAGTCAGAGCCGGGATTCGAACACGTCATCACCGTCGTGCTCACTGCTCCCTAAGCCACGACAGCTCTAGTTTTTAATTATGAAGAAAAATCTTAAATTGTCTTTTTCTTAAGTCTTACTTATTGAAATTATATTTAAATGTAAAAACGTTTACAAATATATTAGCCTACCTTTATAATAAAAAAAATGTCTGGCAATTTGTCTTACCGGAAAACTATATCTAAAGTTAGATAATAATCAGGTAGAGTATCAATTTGACAGTTAAGTCAAATCGCAATTTTATAATGCGATGTTCAAAAACTATCAAATGATTTCTGAAAAAAAAGAGCAAGTATAGAAAATAATCGTAAAATGATTTAAAAAAGATAATACATTGAAACCTCAAGGAAAGATCACCTCTATATATCGTCCCCATATCTTTACGACCACTTTTGGGAGGAACAAAGTCCTTTCTATAGACATTGTGTTGACCTACAGACTATTTTTTTTAAAAAACATCAGAAAAGACCATTAAAAACCTTCCAAACTCTATACCAAATGCGAAAAAGGTCAAATAAGGAAACAGAAAAGAATATCAAAACAAAAAAATATTAACAAAACGAATAAGTAGATTAAAATGTATTCAAAATATTTAAATGTGATCAAAGAGATTAAAATGTATTCAAAATAATTTTGTGGGGCTCTTATTCAGAGAGCTCTCTTTGAAGATCTCTGAAAAAGATCTTCAACCTCATGTTGTAGTCTGAGACGCATGTGCACGAACGACGATGCTATCAATGATTAATTTTTCGAGTTGAAGGTTAAATTAAAAAAAAAGTTATTTTAGAAAAAAAAAATAAGCATTTTAAACAAACAAAACTCTTATCATTTTATGACATAAAATAAAACTAATTATGATATAAAATAAATGCAAACTTAATTCACAATTGGTAAATTTGTTTTTTCGTATAATTATTTAAGCAGCGATAATTTGAATTGATACCAAATTTCATAAATCGATCCGGTTTTTATGACGTCAAGTAGCATTTCCACACCAAAAGAAAAATCACACTGACAAAAATTACAATCATTTGAGAAAAATCATGTAACTTCAATAACATTTTGAAGTTAGTGAACGTAACTTCTAAGAACGACCAACCTCCGACGAAGAGTGGTCGCTCCTGACAGAATTCACTGTATTATCTTAAGGTAAGCAAAACAGCACGGCAAATTGACCAACTTTCACTAACATTTAGGTACCGTATCCTCTTTCTTAAAACAGTGTTCGAGATATAAATAATTGTGTTGTGTCAACTTTCGTAATAAAAATCGAAATTTCGTAAAAAATTCAAAAAATAAAAACACTATTTATCTTCTTTACCACACTATCAAAACATTTAGAGGAAGAAAAAACAATAAATTCTACTTCTGACATTGCTTTATTACGAAGAGAAAGTCGGGGAAATAATTACAGAGAGCAGACAAGAAACAAAATGTTCTGAATTCAATAGCTCGTGTGACTTTAGAGTTTGCTCTGTTGAACGGGGGAATAAAAAATCAATTTTAGATGTGTTGATTATTATTTATCAGTGTAATTTCTGGTCAGCAATTGCAAATACATACAAAAAAAAATGGCCCACCAGTAGAGTTTGCTATCAACTGAACAAAAGAGCTGAGAAATACGAGAACAAACGATTACATTCTCTGAATTAACCGTAACCGCCACCTTAATTGCAAGGTGTCAAAGCAAATTTCAGACTTGAGTTCCTCTCCACCTCGTCTTTTTCTCACGAAATGTTCATTTTTCTTTCGTTTCTAACACCCTGAGACCTTGGACGAAACGTTAAAAATAAAAAATATAAAAAAATGACTTGTCTGTATTTTTTGAAAGGAGTCAAGTAACGGTTCAATAATTCGAATGTTTTCTCTATCGGTGTTTTTTTTAGAATTTTCCATTTATCCACTGACCTTTAACCACATTGATAATAACTAATTTCATTTTTCGTTCAGTGGGTTGTTCGCTAAAGCGCTTTTTCGAATGAGCTTCTTCGCAAATTACGAAAACGCTTTTTCGAATGTGTTTCTTCGTAAATTACTAAGACGTTTTTGGAATGAAAGCTGCACAGATAACTTTTGTATTTATCCTAAAACATATCTTAAATTCTTAAACGAAACATATTCTTTATTTAAACGTGCATTCCATGTAAAAATTTGCTCTGCAATTTATATAAGAAAGAGATTTCTAGTGAAAAATTATTTAAAATGAACTTTTAAAGGGTTAGACCTATGGAAAAATAAAAACTTCATTTTACAATTTTTTTAACGTAAAAATTTAACAAATAAAAATTTACTATTACCTTTTTTGGTATTTTACCTCTCATAAAAGAAAAATATATATATATATAACGGATGCTTGGTTATCATCAGATTTCTTACATAAAAATTCATCTCGATTTCAAATTTTACTGAGCAAAAAACCAATATAATAAATTACACTACATCAGCTAAAATATTCGACTGAAAATTGTTTTAGAAACTTCTTTTCTCGATTCTTGGGCTTATACAGGTAAGAATTATCTCATCTTTCATTGAATTTGAAGCAGCAGTTAAATTTTATAAAATGAATGACTCTGATTTCCCGTTTAATAGAAAACATTATTTTCACATTGAAATATACAGTATTTTATAAGCAATATGCTTAAGTATAAAGATATTTAAAAACAAGGTACTTTCTGTTTGTCTAATACCATAGCCTCTTTTTAATCACTATTGGGTAGCTGCAATTCGAAAGGAAAAAGACCGCTGAAATCACATGTTTGCGCGTAATCACATGGTTGAGCATGGCGTGTCAATGTTACAGCTTTTAGGCTTGGTTTATTATCTTGCTTAATCAATTATCGGATCAGATTTAATTGGATACCTGCAAATGACGTCATGCGTGGGTATCGAACCTGATTGGCTGCTGAATCGTAGCAAAAACAAATGCCACAATTCACCCAAGCGAGACAGGCAGGCGTCCACTTATTTATTAATTTTAAATGTATAGGTATGCTTTCCTTTCTAAAGCCACGTACTGAATGTATCCATACTTGATTGATTTTCTATGTATTTTATAAAAGTACTAACACTTTTTCATCAGTAACTCTTAGTTCTTTATTATGGAATTTCCCAATTACATATAAATATATATAATATTCCTAAATATGGGCAAGTATCATAACACCATGTTTACATAATATCATAAGAAAATGACATTATTCTGCTAGAATTGTTTAAATAACTCGAAATACGAGGACACGAATAAAAATAATAAACGTTTAACCGTTCCCGTAAGCGTTACCCTTCAACTTGCTATCATGCGTGATTGCATATCTTTCAAATTTTTCAAAGGCGAAATAACTGACCATTCTTTATGCCTCAAAAGGTCTTTGTTATTACTTTTTGACCACAATACACCTCTTTCGTGGAATAAACTACTTCGGGTAACATTACATTATCTGACACCAAAACCCTTAATAAAAGAAGAGGAGGATTCGGATAAAAGAGATTTAATGTTTTTTTTTTTCCTTCTAGTATGAATTTACGAACGTGTTGTCGGCAAAATGATATTCTGTGGTAGCATAGTTCTCACTTTCACAAAGAAAGAAGGAAGAAACCGTTAAAAAAGTAAAAGCTGTTATTCTGCTTAAATTTATGAACGGAGAAATTGCTGTTGTTTCGTGACTAAATAAATCCTTTCCTTTTCTCTTCTTAATATTCTTACTTATGAGTGGGGGGAAGGGAGATTTTCCTTTGAGTAAAATAAAAATGAAATTTCATTTTAATTCCTCTATCCGAATGAATGCAATTTCCATATTTTACGGCGTTAAGAAAAAAACACTGTTGTGTTCTTACGGAAGGGGGGAGGGGAGATTTACTTAAGCAAAATAAAAATAAAATTTCATTTCAATTCCTTTATCCGAATGAATGCAGTTTTCATATTTTACTGCATTAAAAAAAACGCTGTGGCTTTCGATAACAGATCTTACCATCTAAATTAGTTTCCAAATAGATTTATAGCTGAAATTTCAACCTGAGCTTAGCACCAGATGACAATATTAATTTCAATTATTTCCTAACCATTATAAGCATAATTTATCGGCGCTTTTTTACACCAAATATCACGTTTCAAAATTCGATTCGATTAATTAAGAATACTGAAAATTCAACTGGATTTCTTTGTTAAAAGACAGTTCAAGTTTGGATTGTTTTCTGACCTCTACAAGCAAAAATTATCGGTCCATAAGTTAAAATATACGTAACTACAGTGAAAAAAAAACTTTTTTTTTTGGCAATGCCTAAAATGAAAACCGTTGAGTGCATCTCTTTTGCTGTCACCAGTATTAGACAGTGGTACGCTTACAATTTTGTCAACCTTGAAACAAAATAATAAGATAATACCCAAATCAGGAACATTTAAATAACGTTTACGAACCTTTACCTGAGCAGCTATTTGAAATACTTTTTTTCCAATGAAACGTTTTTTTACGTCAGTTTCCAAATTCAATTTTTTTTACCACGTTTATATTAACTTGCCTTCGTGTATGTCTGTCCGGGTGGAATTTTGTAATCGATTTTAAACTAACTTCCCAACTAGCTACAGACTTCAAATTTGGCACATAGTTCAGAATTGGATGACAATGCATGAAAATGAAGAGAAAGAAGACATGCAAAGTAAAATTAAATTTAAATTAAAGAAAAATTAGTATTTTCGCGATTGTCTTTTGTTGTCGATTCGATTATTTCAAATTAGCGTCACATGTCAGTTGAAAAGTTTTGTGTACAGTGAGTGAAAAAATTGAGATTTTGGAAGTGAGTACAAAAAAATCGAAATAAAAAATTTTATTTCTAAAAACCACGTTTTTGTAGTGTAGAATAATAATTAAAAAATAAAAATTTGAAAAACGTGGGGAGCATGAAATACATAACAGTACCTACATATACATATACATATACACATTTTCTTACTCATACACATGCTCAGCCACATGTACAACCACATACACATGCCTATACACAAACATATTCCGCATACACATCCACATTCAGATACAATTACAATTACAGATATACATACACATTTTCTTATGAGCACACATACACACACTAATATAACATTACTGTTATGTATTTCATGCGCCCCACGTCTTTCGTTTTTCAAATTTTTATTTTTTAATTATTATTCTCCACTACAAAACGTGGTTTTTAAAAATATTATTTTTTATTTTGATTTTTTGTTGTTAATTCTGTGAATTTAAATTATTATAGATTTTGTTAAAATTATTGATGCGTTTGAATTGTCATGCAAAAACTATGATGCAAAAATTTCACATAATATTCTAAAATATACAAACCGGCAATTAAAGTATACCGAAGAAACATATTATCATTTCGTTCGACACCATTAAAAAATGCAAAAAATGAAGGAAATAACTAATGAAAAAAAAAAAGACATAAAGGAGTGTAAAAAAAAAATTTTTTTTAAATAATTAAAGCAGTTTAATCAGTTTTTATAAAAATATCATTTGCAGGTTCGTAATGTACTCATCACATACGCTTTGAAATGAATACAAATAACTTATTCACTGTGACTGAAATGAATATTCTGCATAGCTCCAATCGTTTCAAACTCATTGACCCGTTCACTTGATTTTAGAATAGCTTCTGGGTAGGAACCAAACTTTCTTTTTTCTCACTTTCATGTGAGTCAGAAATGATAGAATTCGTCAGGTGACCTGAAATAACTTCAAAAAACTGCTACATCGATAAAACTTTCGTTCATTTCAAAACAAATATGTAAAACAAAAGCATCAGCGCATCGAAGCATTGTTGCTTGTGATATCTCTACATCTTAATCCGTTGCTACCATCCTTCTTGTAACGCAGATTAATTATCGAATAATACCAGAAGTTATTTCCTTAAAGCATTAATGCATTCAAGATATTTTCATCTCCAACAAAATTATAATTTCTGAAAGCAATTCTTTAGAACTGTGTTGTCACATTCCGGTTTTGAAAATTAATTCAAATCTGTACCTGTCAATTTCGTTTCGATACACATAGGGTGATTCATAAAAGATAAGAGAAGTTTGAAAATTGAGGTAAGATAACGAATCCATTGGCCATTAAGTGAGGTAAAACGGGGCGAGAAATGTAGTCGTACGCTGTGAAAACTCCAGATCAAATTACAGTATAAAAAACGGGCATCATCCGTAAAATCCGTTTTTACCGTAAAATATTATACCATGATTTTCACTTAAGTATTTATTTAATTAGAGTGATTTTACAGTAAGTGATTCTTTGATTTTACAGTAATTTTTACCGTAAAAACTACGGCATGTGAGATTGTTTTGTTCCCTTACATCAGTGTTTCCCAAACTTATGAATTTTGCGTACCCTTTCTAAATGTTTCGTAACTCTGTGTACCACTAATGAAAAATGAATGTATTTTTTACTATAAAAAATTTGCACAAAATTTAAAAATCACAACTGGTTGTTGACCCCACTAATTAATGAATGTTAACTCTGCAAAAAATAGCCAATAGAAAAATACGTAATTGTAAATTTCCATAACTAGCTTGTTTTTCAATAAAATATTTTGAAATTCTTATTTGTTGCAAGATATTTCACATAAGAACTGGTCCCGTACCCCTGGGGGTACGCGTACCACACTTGGGAAACACTGCCTTACATGTTCCAGTAAAAATCGATTGTACAGTGAAAAATACCTGCATCTTAAGTGTCGGTATTTTAAACCGTAGTTTGATCCAGAATTTTTTATAGTGTACGCCGTTTTCTTCAGTAATTATTGCATAAAACTACATTTAAATAGGTTCAGAAATTGCTTCTTTTGTAATTTAATGATTTGGTAAAGCTCACCAATTTATTTACTTTTTAATTTGGATTTTGTCGCCTGTAGTAAAAAAAATTTCTCCTTCACCGTCCGGTAAAATACTTTTTTCTTCATTGTAAACAAAACCTTTAATGCACTTTTGGCTAAAACTAAATAATAATACATTTTCAATAAAACGTAATCCATATTCACAGCAGCATATTTAATTATTTCACGCAAATGCAATGTCTCTAAATTTAAAACCTCGTTAAAGTCTCCAATATCAAAACTTATATGTTAACGAAAGAAAATTTCATTTAACCTAAAAATTCTCACATTTTCGTGAGTTTTAAACAAGGTAAATTTACTTCAGACAAAATGTATCCTAATCATGTTACCCTATGATCATTGACCTTTGCTTTCTAAGTCAATCTTGAAATAAATATCTAATTTTTTTGTCCAAGCCAACAAATTAAGGGTTTTTAAAAAAAAATTACATTACTTTATTTATTTATTTTTTCAAGCGTAATCGATTGTTTTAGGTCAACAACCTTTCTAGTCAGCAGAATTTTTTTTTAATCAGACAGAAAAGACAAGCTCCAAATTTTACATTAAATGTCCACCTACTTAAAATAATAAACAAAGTTAATAAACAGCTAAGTCTTGAGCAATAAAAAAAACCTTAGCAGAGGATTTAAAGTTCCAAACACAAATTAAATGTAAGCCAAAAGAGAAAAAAAATATTTAAATAAATACAGTACGATGCCTTACATTCACCTCTTACTCATATACATATGCCAAAAACAGGAGTGGCTCTGCAGTAAGGCATGAACAGTTTGAAGAGTGACTTTTATTAAAATAAATTTGGGGGCGATCTCGAGTTGTAGAATAAATAAATAAATTTGAACTTAATATCAAGCAACGACCTCTGCTACCCTGAACACGAGTCTAGTAGGGTAAAAATAACATTTCAATATAATAGAATACGAGTTCATTCTATTTTTATGTTTGCATAACTGGTAGGAAACTGTTTCACATTTTGCAATTCCTGACGTACCTTTATGAAGAACTCAACAAAGAATGCATTAAGACATAAAAAATTCTCTAGTAACAGTTCTTGGTTAGGGGGATAACTCTTTGGCGTATAACATTCATTAAATGTATTTTCTTTATTTTGTATTAATTTAGGTCAAAGCAAGTGAAAAATATTATATTTAGCATTATAATAATTTATGGACACCGAAAACACCGATGTTTTTTTCTGCGTTAAAGGTTAAATCTCCAAACACGGCTCATTTCCAAGCAATAATTTTTCAAATTTGCACTTATTTGCAGTATTTTCTTCTCTTTGGTAATGTGTCTGTTAATGTGTTTGTTTGGTAATGTGTTGTTTATTCCTTAAAGTGAAGAAATTTTTGATTTGCAATAAAACGGGAGATATGTTTTGTTTGACGGAGATATGCAATATTTAGGAAACAGTTGATAACGGGAGATATGTAATATTTAGGAAACAGTTGATAACGGGAGATATGTAATATTTAGGAAACAGTTGAAGTTCGTAATCAAACACAATGCTCGAGTTAAAATTTTTAGTATGCTAGCAAGCCGGGGAAATTTTTAAATTTTAATTAAAGGTAAGTTGTGTTTGCAGATTAGTTTTGCTCATATAGTCTTTAAACTTACAATGAGTGGCTCTAGCTAGAATTTTGATTGACGATTAACTCATTTTTAAGATAGTATCGCGTTCTATTCTACTTGTAATGATTAGAAAACGATTTAAACTTGCATTATCATAAAGGTTAGACAAAGATTTAAGCATTATTAAATGCGAGTGTCGTAAATTGGTCAAATTCTGATAGCAAAATTCCATCCACAAAAAGTCAATAAAAACGCTTTAATATTTAGAATAGATTTATTTTGCACTATTTGGTATGAACTACAGCAAAAGCTTTTCCAAAAGTTTATGCATTTTTTTGTATTTTCGGTCAACCATTATAGTATAAAATGAACTGCTATTATATTTTTTTAAATTGTAAACTTCAGGAAGAGGTACAACAACCACTAGAGAGGTATTTCTTGCAGGATAATCAATCATTCAAAATCTAACCATGAAAAATTCCTCAGAAACATATTCTTTCATTTCGATCATTTGACACCTCAAAAATATTTTATTTCTATCTTTTATTCTAAATATTTTATTGAAGGAAGATGGCAATCTTCCTTCAAGTAATTATAAAATTGCAAACAGCGGGTTAAATTCAAAATATGAACTTCGGCTCAAAGTGGGTAGATATCGGAATATTTCTTTTTATTAGGTATAGAAGTATACAACAAATTACTTCTTTCATAGGTTTTAAAATTATTATTATTATTATTATTATTATTATTATTATTATTATTATTATATATATATATATATATATATATATATATATATATACTCCCATCTCAAACTTAACCAAGGTTGTCGAACTTTGATGGTGTTTACTTATGGTTGCCAAAGTGTTCTCTAAAACTATATATGTATGCTCCATTTCAAGAATGAAAAAGAAAGAAAAGAAAGAACGTCCGCACCTACAACTCTAGAGCTTCCATATTCTTGAACTGAAAAAGACCTTTGATCTCAGAAATGAATAGAAAAGATCATTCTATGACAAATGATATTGTTTTTACCGTTAAAATGAATGGAACAAAATTTTGCCAACATTAACTGAACTTTGATCTAGGTGAATATTATGAAAGAGTTGGGTAAAGATTATCTACAACAGCTTAAAATAGTTCATCTATTTTTTTTTCAGATAATTTATAAAAACAAACATCAAAAGTAGTACTAAATAGTTCCAGAACTTTTATCGTAGAATTTAATTCGATTGTGCGTAAAGGGTACTTCTGTCATATTTTTCCTTTGTTTGTTTCATTTTATTTTATGATAAATTCTTCTATAAGCAAAGAAAAGAAAATACTTTGATAACATTTCGCAGAACATTTCTGTATTAACTATCAACAAAATCCTTATCGATTGTATTTATTTTTCCATCAGTTTAAAATGGTTAAACCTATATGTATTTTATTCATTTCTAAAATAGACTTAAGAATTTTGAATGAGAAAAGTAAAGAAAAACTAAAATATTTAAATCAAATCGTAACTTACTTCAGGCATTAAAACAAAATGTACTTTGCATCCATTAACAATCATTATCCTTAAAAAAACATAAATAAGCAAAACTTCTAAAAAATCGAATTAAAAGAAAAAAATAACCATACGAATAAAAATATTTCATCGAGTCAATCAAAATAAATAAACAGAATCGAAAAACTCATTGTTTAACGAGCAATAAGCTTATTAACGCGGCAAAGCTCGCAAGACATTAGGCCGGGAACAATTGACAAAATGCATTTACTACACTTAAAAAAGAAATGTGTTCCCGTCTTAAATATTCTAGAATTAAAATATAAATTCTTCATGTATTTCTACCACAATATCTTCATAATCAGTATAAAAATATCGTTTTCATATTAAAAATTAAAATCAGAAGATTTTTTAAACTTTTTAAATAGTAAGTTAAGAGTCACATTAACACATCATAATTGAAGATATGAGTCTTTTCGGAGCTCACAAAATCTGATTTTTATTTTCAAAAATTTTACAGGTGAGACTAAATCCGTGTCTGAAATTAAATTTAGGTTAAAATCAATCGCACTTATGATTAGAGCCACATTCAAAATTTATTTTAAGACAGTTACCATGAACATAATAGTCAAAGACGACTAACTCTGACGTCATCACCACGCATTTCTTGAAGTTTCTCCTACTCCAGCTGCCTACAGCGCGCTCTAGCGATGATTAACGGAAACGGGAAGTTGATTCAGTAGATGTGAATAGTTGTTACTCTACGGTTTATTATACGTGTGTCTCTCTATCATAGTTTTATTTACTTCTGTACGATTATATTTGCGCATAATAAAACGAATAGTAATTCTTTGTGATTTATTGTTTCAAAGTTGAGTTTTATGCTTTATTTCAATAAAAATTTTGAATTAAGATTGGATTAAATAGAGGTAGTGCTTCAAATTTTTTTCACTTTGCGCATTTATCTAGAAGCATAAAATTTTCTAATCACTTCCATATTTTTTTTAGATTTTAGTTCAATTAGTCGCAAAAACAGTTTCTGTCAAATTTTTCTTTAATCATGTTGTCTGGTTTGTTTCATCTTGTGATGGGATAAATTCTACTTTAAACAGAAAAAAATCAATATTAATAAAGCTTTTCCGCATTTATTCTCTTATTAGTTACTTAAAAAGATTAATTAGTCATTAATTTTAAAAAATATTATTGAACAAGATATTTTTTTCTTAAAAAGTATACGTTTTGAAAAATAAGTTAACTTTTTAAAACGAAAACATCTTTTGATTATTTTTATTTGTTTACTTTCAAAATAATATTTATTTAACACATAAAAAATATAATAGAAAGAATATTCGTCTATTTTACTCCAAAACGTTAAAACAGTTACGAAAATTTATGCACGCAAATAATGCACGCAAGAGATTCCAATTTATTATCTTTACACTTGGTATCTAAAAATCGTTTGCAAATAAGGAAATGAAACTGAAAATTTCTTCACAATTTTTTAAATTTCACCTATGAAAACAACTTTTATTTTATTAGTTATCTTGAAAATCTGACTAATAATCGTCATTTTAAAATTCTTCTGATTTCATCAATTCTCATGAATGGTTATACTGATGTGAATGATAGCAATAACTAAAGGAATTTCAGTAAATGGTATGATTTTTAAAATTCTACATGTTTGAATATATTATAGTTTGCAATAATAACTCACTTACGTAGACGTAATTACAGTTTTCCAAATTAGAACAAGTTTGAAAATATAACTAAGTTATATTGTTTTAAATCTATTGCTAAATGCTGTTAAAATAAAATATAGACTGCTGGGTCACATTGAATAGAATAACCAAAAAACATATTAAACATTATTTGGTATAATTAGTTATTCGACTTTCATTAAGTTTATTGTCTATGCATTTATATTACGTTTATTTCTGTTTATTATTTGTATCATAGATAAAGCAAATTTTTAAAAACACAAAAACAAAGATGTTCAGCAATTCAGTTAACAAAGTGACCTGTAAAGGGGTTTCTTATATTTTAACCTTTCATAGACCAACATCAGTTAGTTACTTTACATTAAAATCAGTAATTCCAGTTTGATTATTAAATGAAACTATTAAGTTTTTTTGGCTATAGCTTTTCATCAAGTCTATTTAAATTTCTAAAAATATATATATTTCAATTCTCGTATTTAATTTGATTAACTACGAGGACTATCGTCACATTTTGATAACGTTTTTAAGTAATATTTGATTAAGTATTTAAATAACATTTGATCTTCAGGTTTAAGTACTTTAAATAACATTTGATTACTGAAAGTACGAATAGCGAGAAGAAAAAAAGCGGATTTCTTAGTGACCTTACATTTTCTTCTTTCATGTCTTTTAACGGCTTATTGTACTCGTTTGCAAAAATTATGAAGGGGAAAAAAGCATCACAGTCTCAATTATGCAAAATACCCTTTCACTCTGTTGTGTTAGTGCCTCTTGTCAGAAGGCCAAGGTTTCCAATAGCGAATCCGAATACCAATTACCTGGTAAAAAAAGATAAAAAAATTTTCGAATTTTTGACAGATATTTTATTTCTTTATTTATTTTTATATTCTGTAGTAATGTTAACCATGTAAAAATATCCCCACCATTAAGAAGTCAATTTAGAACTATTAAAAGATACCAGCCGTGTCGCTCTTGGAACCGGTATCTGAAAATGTTGCCAGAAGACTTTCTTTTTCGCGATGACCTGTCTCCAAATATATTTCCTAACATAGTTTTTGCTTGGCTGAAATTTCAGTGAGTGATGCGAATGTTAATTAGATTTGATTTTGAAACTATTTCTCCAAGGCGCTAATATCCTGTTGTCTAAAAGATTCTCAATAGAGAATGAATGCATCGATTAGAGCAAATATAAAACAAAAAGAAACCTGCAATTCAAGTGCATGTACAAACTTTAGAAAAAAACGTGTTCTAATCACTTATCTGTTTAGCTACATATAAAACACGGCGATGGTTTTGGGAGCAATTTTAAGTAGTCTGGATCAACAATTTTCAATGGATTTGGAGCAGTCTTAAGAGAATTCTTGAAACTTTTGGCGATTAGCAAGGCAAGGCTCTTTCCATAATTTTTATTATTTGTAAAAACTGAGCAATCATTCTTTACAATTTTGAAACATTAATTAATATTTCTGTAAAATTCAATGCTGGTGTTGGAGAAACACTTTGAAATAGCCAGGAGCAACAATTTTTATTGGTTTTAGAGACGCTTTCTAAGCCAGTTCTTTACTTTACTTTTTTTTTTTTTTTTTTTTTGAGATTTTCAAAACAGAAGTTATACTCTAAATGTAATCATAATTATTAGTAGAAAACATGCCCATATAGTTTATCTGTGATACAAAATCATACAAATAACTCATTTTGACACGACAACTAATATTTTTGAAAAATACAGTGTTAATGTTTTGTAGAAAAACTTTAAAGTAATCTAACAAAAAAAAATTTTATGTATGCTTTCGTAAACAGTTTTTGGAAATTTTCGAATTAAAAGTTATACGCTAGATGTAATTTTATCTATTAGTAAAAACCGCGCACAGATAATTTATCATTGATACAAACTCATATGAAATTGTCAATTTCTACTGCTTATAAGACTAAAAGCATGATTAATACAATTTATGATTAGTGCAAATTGTGCAACATGATTAGAACAAAATGGCAATTTTCTATAATTTGTAGAAGATTTTTCTTATTCAATTTTTTAAGCAATTAAGAATATTCCTAAGAGAAATTGGAGTAGAAATGTAATAGGTTTGGGACTAGTTTGTAACTACTTTAAAGCAAATGGCAGCATTTTGCGTTACAGCACAAGACATTTTTAGAACTGTTTTGATAAGACTGAGGAAGAATTACAGTAGAGGTTCAGGGAAATACTGCTGCAGGACGATTCAGCATCAAATACTGGCGAACATAAAGAAAACTGGTTGTTTGATTTGATGAAAGGGGGAAATTTTTTTTTTATTTTATAACCAGGGTAGAACAACAGACCCAATTCTGGGTTTAAGACTACCAATGTTTATGACTAGAAATGACTAGAAATTTAACGTGTAATTTCGCTTCTTGGAGAAGAAAACCTCGAAATCATCTAATGGTCACTCCGAATGTAATAATATTTTATAATCAACAATCTGTCTTCCACTTAGATTGATTTTAAGTTTGCCTGGGGGGACAGTATTATCGGGAAGCAGTATAAGAAATTATCAGGTGTGACAGAGTTTCCATCTCTTTATCACTCTTAATATGAAAGTGGACATTTTTGAGAAAATCATTAAATAAATAAATAAACAACAAACATAAAAAGGAAAATATGATAGTGTTTTTTCTTTCTGTATTTTTTTAAAATTAACTATACAATAATTTTCTGCTACAAAAGCTGATTAGAGATATAACTAACATAGTTAGTAAGTCATGTTTGAACGATTATGCAAGCATCATAACATTACAATTATATTAAAGATTAGAGTATGTAAATAATGTTATTTTTTACAATGTAAACATAATAATAAAAATAAATAATGAGTACTAATCAAATTTTTTTGACTATCGTATTTTACAAAAGTAAGTAGTGCACTTTTATAGTTTTATTTAAGTTACGTTTTGAATTTTTGAATCTATTAAATCTTTCACTTTTTCTTTAGTATTCCATTTTTAATTCCAAAGACTTTTCGGATAAATATTAGAAATATTACAATGTTAGAAATATATTTTATTTAATTTGGAATTAATATTTATTAAACACTGTTTTAAATTAAATTGCTTTATTTAAAAACTATTTTAAATTAAATTAAAGTTCTTAATCAAATTACAGTTAAACTATTCAATTTTAAATTGATTTTAAATTAAATTAGGCAGTTTAAACACAGAATGTTTCAATGAATTATGAAAATTTAACATAATTAATTTTTCAAATAATTAACTAGAAGTTTATTTAGCGATTTACTTTACAACATAAATTTAAAATTTATGAGTAAGTTTATGAAATTAAAATTACCACTTAAATTTGAAAAACTTATTTATTATTGTGAAATTAGTATTATTGATATTAGGAAAAATGTAAAATTTCAGAACCGCATAATTTCAAAAAACTTGTATAAAGTAAAGATAAAAAAATCGTGATTTGCTCAAGAAAAATATTACATTGCTAAATAGTCAATACCTTAATATAAAATAATTTCAATATTTATGAAATGATGTGTGGTCGGCAAAAATTGGTGCAAACTCAAATCAACTAATGCAATCTATGAATCTCTTATTGAGTCAATGTTATATTGCATCACTAAACTAAAAGAGTGAAAAATGATGCTAGATATAGTATATACATAGCAACATCAAAGATCCAACATGTAGAAATGTTTCCTTTGGTATTTCATGCTTTTAGTATAAAAATATATTTTAATCCTTTGAAAAATTTTTAAAAAAATGTTACCCTATTTGTGGGTTAATAGTTAAGAGCCCCTCTTTCCTCACAACCTAACTCTATCTACACAGAGACGAGCGCAGGTGTGCAGACGTGATGTTAAAACAATTTTTGTTTAGCCCCTTCCTTTTCGCTCTCGTGAAAATGACGGAGTGAGGTTTTGCCCTCTTTTTCTCGCGCCCGTGATATCTCCTGGCTGGAGTGTTCAGTAGTAACGCACCAAAAAGAATAAAACTAATTTATTCTTTTGCCCGGAAAACATTTTATTTCTCATTTTACATACCAGATGGCAGTACCAGGATATTTTTAAGGTAATTGTAGATAGTTAGTTTATTTTAAACTAGATCTTAGCACTAATCAATTTTCAGGGATAAAAAAATAGGCACTTTTATTACCGTTTTCTTGAAAATTAACCGATCGTTAAGGGGTTAAATCACTCTAATAGACTAGTGACTGCATTTTACGCAATTAGGTAGTTCATTTCGAATCACATGAAATACAAGAGTAAAAAAATAAGTTAAGATATGATGACGGGAGAGAAACGCTCTGCAACAAGTTTTAGTTCGAGCTCTATTTTTTAAAATATTAAATTTATATTCCATTACACAAAGAATTTTAATATGTAAATTAGTAATATTTTATGGATAATTTTCAAATTCCCCGAAAAAAATATATTTCCTTAAAATTATCTTTACAGTTAAATATTTATGAAGAAACTAAGTTATAAGTTTATTATTTTGAAAGTAGACAACAGTCGATACTTTACTATCTAAATAATTCCACTCTAGAGAGTCTAACTCAGAAAAAAAGTTGGCAAGACTCCATTAATTTAATTTTTAAATCTAATAAAATTCAAAGATAATACTTTTAGCTCAGATAAATTTTTAATATCAAAACTTTATTTGTATAAATGTCTATTTATTACTGCACTAAAACTTTCAAACACAACATTTTACTATATATGATTTCGAATTCAAATATTACAAAAAAATGTTATACACTAACGAGGTATCGGATTTTTTTTTTTTAATTAAATACAAGCTGCATTTTATCATGAAATCAGCTTTTAAAAAATTAATTTGATTTTTTTTTTTTCCTAAAATTTGAAATAGAATTATAAAAAAGTTATCCTTACCTACAGCATCCCTGCCATTATGAAGAGAGGGAAAAGTGATGCCGTTTCCAAGGCAACGAGGAAGAGTAGATTTTTCGTGCTTAGAGGAAACTGAAGAAAGTTCCTCTTCGTTCGAGGAAGAAGGTTCGAAAGAAACTACTGAAAAATCTTCCTTTCACTTTCTGCACCTCCTTTCTGCTTATTCGCTAAATGGATGGGGTGGTTTTAGTCACGTGACCCAACTGATGCCACTCAGCAGGGGTGATTCCCAACCTCCAAGTCATCCAAACTTTCGTTCCTCTCGACTCGCTTTTCAAGTGCAAGGTCTCGAACGAGTTCAAACTCTGTAAAAAAGAGGTGCATTTTTTAATCCACTTTTAAAATCGCTTACTCTTATTTAATAAATTTATCAGACAAGATTGCAGTTATATTATACAAGATTGCAGTTTTGATTTAGCGTCAATAGAATAAAATTCATGCTGAATTCTCACATGGATGCCTTAATTCTAAGCCCCCTATCCAGTATTCCAAAAGCAAAATTTCAAGGAAAACTCAATACCTGTACAAAAAAGTGCCTTTTATTTTTACAAAAACGCTTAGTTTTTTTTAAAGGAATTATTAAGGCATGCTTGTAAAAGTTGGACATTCTATTGACTATTAATTCAATTTTGACAATAGAATAAAAATTATGTTACATTGTGACATTGATGGTGTAAATTTTATGCTCCCTGTTCTGCATTTCAATAGGAAGATCTCGGAAAGATTCATAACCTGTAAAAAGAAGGAAAAAAAAATTTAATTTACTTTTACAACCGTTTATTTATTTATTTGAAAGTAATTATTCAGACATGCTTGAACAGTCAATTTTTACTTTAAAGTCAGTACAATAAAAATTTTAACTAAATTCTTACATCGATGATTTAAGTTCTAAGCCCCTTCTTCTGTGCCTCGATAGCAAACTCTTGAACGAGTTCAAAACCCGAAAAAAGAAGCGCATTTTTTAAATTTTACTTTTTAAATCACTTAGACATATTTTTTTAAGAATTCTTCACACATACTTATTACAATTTTAAATTTATAATCAGTAGAATAAAAATTACACAAAATTTTTGCATCGACTATCTGAATTCTAAGACCACTGTCCTGCATTACGATAGTAAAATCCTGGAAGTGTTTACATCCTGCAATAAGAAGTGCAATTTCTGAATTTAATTTTTAAGTCGCTAGTTTCTTTAAAAAATTTATTTAGACATACTTGCAGCAGTGAGTTTTGTATTTTATAGTCAGTAAAATACCAAATTCTCAAATCGATGGTCTAAAATCTAATTTAATTGTCCTGTTTCTCAATATGAAAATCTCGCAATAGTTCAAAACCTTTGAAAACGAAGTGCATTATTTTAATAGACTTTTTAAATCGATTAGTTATTTTTTTAAAGAACTACTAGGGGCTAAACCCCCTGTTCGCTGCCGCTCACCAACCCCGATGATTGCTTCGCAATAATTGTCTTTTCTTGGCAGAAAACAGTTTTTCTACATAAGTTAAAATTATTCACTTAACATATATGTACTAAAAGGAATTCTGTTTGCTTACTCTTGTGCCTCTACTTCCCAAGTCCAAATATTACTATTTATTGGTATTATAAACATTTGGATCTCTTGATGAACGGAAGTGATTTTTCGAAGTAATCATTTTTTAAAATAACATTTATATTCTTATAACATTATATTGTTCAAACAAATTTGATGAGTTCACAACCATAATTTAATATTCTCGCTAATAATAGCAGTACTGGAAAATAAGTTTAAATTAGGGATACAAAAGAAAAGAAAGATTTAAAGAAAAACAATACCTTTACGACTATTATTAATTTTATGCTGATGACAACCAAATCAATATTTAAATGAATGAGGAAAAACTGGATCCTATCACGTGATTTCGCGGCCAATAAAAACTCACGAAATTGCGACACCATCATTAGATTTTTATATATAGTAAGATTCAGACATACTTGTAGCAGTAAATTTTGATTTTATAGTCAGTAGAATACTAAATTCTCACATCGATGGTTTAAAATCTAATTTATCTGTCCTGTATTCCAATAGGAAATTCTCGGAATCGTTCAAAACGAAGTGCATTACTTTAATCGATTTTTTAAATCGATTAGTTTTTTTTTTTTTTTTTTTTTTTTAAGGAATGATTTATACATTACTTGTGGCAGTAAACTTTGATTTTATAGTCAGTAGAATACTAAATTCTCACATCGATGGTTTAAAATCTAATTTATCTGTCCTGTATTCCAATAGGAAATTCTCGGAATCGTTCAAAACGAAGTGCATTACTTTAATCGATTTTTTAAATCGATTAGTTTTTTTTTTCTTTTTTTAAGGAATTATTTAGACATTACTTGTGGCAGTAAACTTTGATTTTATAGTCAGTAGAATACTAAATTCTCACATCGATGGTTTAAAATCTAATTTATCTGTCCTGTATTCCAATAGGAAATTCTCGGAATCGTTCAAAACGAAGTGCATTACTTTAATCGATTAGTTTTTTTTTTTTTTTTTTTTTTTTAAGGAATTATTTAGACATTACTTGTGGCAGTAAACTTTGACTTTATAGTCAGTAGGATACTAAATTCTCACATCGATGGTTTAATATCTAATTTTTCTGTCCAGTATTCCAATAGGAAATTCTCGGAATCGTTCAAAACGAAGTGCATTACTTTAATCGATTTTTTAAATCGATTAGTTTTTTTTTTCTTTTTTTAAGGAATTATTTAGACATTACTTGTGGCAGTAAACTTTGATTTTATAGTCAGTAGAATACTAAATTCTCACATCGATGGTTTAAAATCTAATTTATATGTCCTGTAATTCAATAGGAAATTCTCGGAATCGTTCAAAACGAAGTGCATTACTTTAATCGATTTTTTAAATCGATTAGTTTTTTTTTCTTTTTTTAAGGAATTATTTAGACATTACTTGTGGCAGTAAACTTTGATTTTATAGTCAGTAGGATACTAAATTCTCACATCGATGGTTTAATATCTAATTTTTCTGTCCTGTATCAAAACAAGAAAGTTTCGAAATGGTTCAAAACTTTTAAAAATTAAGTACGTAATTTTAATCAGTTTTTTTATGAATCACTCAGTTTTTTCTATGGAATTATTCAGATTCCTTTAAAGAAATCTAAGTAACTTCTTTATCGTCTATAGAATAAAAATTATACTGGACGCTTATTTTTTTTATCATTCAGTATACAATTAATATACAGGATGTCAAATAAGTTTGCATGCAGTATGTATATACTATCACACGTAAAGTGAAAATTCTAGTATTTAACAATTTATATCATAAAATTTTGAATGGACTAAATAACTACTAATCATGCCGTCGGTCACTAAACAGTAGAGCCTTAACCTCCATGACCCACAGCGGGCTGTTGCGGGAATGCTTTAGTTTGAATTAACTACTAAAACTAAATGATGTAAAGTGCGCTATTTAAACAATTTCGGAGAGTAATAGAGTGAGTAGGGGAAAAAATGTCTTAAAAAGGATTTTGTGAATTCAAATTGCGTGAGTTTTTAGAAAAGAATAAGGCTTATAAAAAAAACTAATTAATGGAATAATTACAATCCATTTTATATAAGAATTTTGTACATTTCATCGCTGCTTGTACTCTAAACAAATCATAATACTTTTAACATTTCTACGGACTCTTTTATTTGAAATTGTATGAGAATTTATTTAGCACTCTATAAAAAAACAACTAACACGGATCCAACTATTCGACTGAGTCTCAAAAATCCCAAATATTCACGACACATTATTCACATTATTCAAGACACTTAAATCTTATTCACGACACAAATTTACTACGTTTTAAAGTCTTAAATATACCATGATCTACTTTATTAAAGAGTCAAGATAGAAAAATTTATTCATGCCTTAAATATCAAATTCACGCACAATTAATAGCAATTTAAGAACATTAATTCCATCCGCTCGCGTCCTAAATTTCATTTTGTTTTTTTCATTAAAAAACACATTTAAGCATCCTTCAAATTGAAACATGTTGACATGTTCACAATTTACTACCATGGAAGTGTGATGTGCACAACATTAATTTGATCTACACATTTTGTGGAATAAATAATTAAAGTTTTTGAAGTATCACACCTTACTTAAGCGGCTCTTAAGAATTTCAATATAGAACTGTCAGCTTCCAATCAAGTTCAATATTAAAACTTTTTTTTTTAAAAAAAAAAATGAGATAATTAGCTTCTTGAAAATTCATGTCAGGAAGACATTTTGTATTCTCATTTGGCTAGAAAGATACTCTGGGTGTATTTTGACCTGGCGTATTAAAACATATACCAAAACGTGACCTGACTTAAATTGAAAAATCCGGGGTGTGTTTTTATCAGCCATTGAAGCTCATTTAAAATCGCGCTGCTGAACTCATTTTAGTACTTTAATCTCAACACTACTTTTCAACACTTGTTTTCATTAAAAGAAAAGCATTTTTATTTATCCATCAGAAAATTACATGTTAGGATACAAAGATTATTATTATTGCTTGCTTATAACATTTAGAAAGATATAAGGGAGAATAATCTCCCAAACAAGCTGATAGATAACGCATTCAGTATTCAATGTCTTAATATAATATATTCTCATATTGAATTTAATGAGTGGAAGATTATGCCATCTCTGAAAACATTTAACCCTTTTGCTTCTATTGCAAACCATACGCATTGGAGCGTGATTAAAATACAAATAATTCAATAACAACTGCTCAGATATTAAAAATTCGAACTGAATGAATTAAAATACCTAAATATATAATTATATCATCAATATTTTTGTGAATTGCTTTTGGAATAATTTTTTTGGTGCTAAATCAATCTTAAAAGAGCATTATTTGATGCATGAAAATTGAACATATAATTTTAATAACTTTTTATTTCTGTTAAAAAATGTGGAATAAGTGTAACATCATTAAAAATTGTTGAAACTTAAAATGGTTGAATAGTGTTATAATGCAGTATAATCCTTCCTCAACTTGATTTCACGGTAATATGGTACAACCTAAACAGAAACCTAGTTCAATTTCATATCTGATTAAGACTACACATTAGTTTGTGTAACTTAAAAGTTCAGGATTATGGTTCAAAAAAACAAAGTAGCTACAATGAAAAAAATTTAGCAGCAATAGCTTTATTAGGAAAGTAACTGAAATTTTGAGCACCGCACTGAGAAAATAAGTGTAGTCAAAACTACAAGAATATGGTAAATATTACCGTGTTTCTTGCACTATTTTAAGCGCCAAAACGCTCGGCTATTTACTTTGGTAATAAAAGTAACATTAAAATATGGCAATCTATGATAAAATTCGGTAAATGTGATAAAATTTAGTAATTTTAACATGATACCTTAGAGGGCATAAAAACCATTTATTCGATTAAATATAGGTACTTTTCAGGTTTGTATGGTAATAAGAACTATAGTTAGAAAACCCGCATTTCCAATAAATCGTTACATATTACTGGAAAAAATACCAAGTGAATGGTTTAAATACTGTATATTCTGGCTTTATAAACTAGAAAAATAGTTATTGTTTATCTTTGCTAGAAATGCCATTACCATAGAGTACGGTGATTTTGTTTAGAAATGTTTTCTCCGTACATAAGGATATAATTTCGGTAATATGTGCTTTTTATTTTATCTCTTGAACTAAAGGCGATTGATTTTTAAAAATAAAAATTTATTACTCAAAGATATTTTGAATTTTTTTTTTTTTTCTGAATTGATTTTTTAGGAGCATTGTTTCCATAATTCAATGTTATCTGTTGCTTGTCTGAAAAATATTTTTTCTGGAAGAAGGTCGAAACTTTACATAATTTTTTTATGTTGCATGAGCATTAGTACGCACTTTTGAAGTATAAAAAAATACAAAATTTTAACTGATATAAAGGAAATGCAAATATATAAGTCATGTTAAAAAATAAGTTCAAAGGGAAATAAAATATTACAATTATTATTAAACAAAATTAGCTATTCAAAAAAAAATCGAAAACATTTTTCTTAAAAATTACTTTGCGAAACGATGATACATGTCATGTGGTGCAAAGAAAAAAAAATTGCATCAATAGATTTACAATGGAAGTGTCTGAAACTTAGAGCCCCCTTAATAATACAATTTTTTTTTTACATTTTGTATTTTTTGCCTTATCTCTAAAACTAATAGAGTGAAACGATTACTGTTTGACAGACAACTGAGTATACTTGCAACTTGAAAAGAAGTTAAGTTATTATTTCTAACTGTGGGATTTAAATCATATTTAATTGGATACCTTTAAGCTGCGTCACATGTGTGTGTTGAACCTGATTGGCTCTTGAATCTACAAATGCTACGATTTACATACGATGACTCGCAGCTATGCGATTATTAAAGTCATTTGCTCATAGATATTTTCAATTCTCTTTATCTGAAATGAAGCTTTCGACATTTAAATATTTTTTTTTATATTTTGAAAGAAAAAATTAAAGAAGTGTTTTTTTTTCTTTTTTT
Organism: Parasteatoda lunata; assembly: GCA_949128135.1. NCBI lineage: Eukaryota > Metazoa > Arthropoda > Arachnida > Araneae > Theridiidae > Parasteatoda > Parasteatoda lunata. Next base: position 40,947,020 of record OX421971.1, read on the forward strand.
TACAGGAGGGCAAAGCACCCATTATAAAGTGAAATTTTTTTTCAAAAAAATAATAATAATGAATTAAAATAAAAACAGAAATGTGATTTAGTGCGAAAAACATTCTCTCATGGCAAAAATAATTTAAACATGCATATTACATAAGTTTAAATTTCAATAAAGAGAAGACTTCCTTCAAAGATAAAATTATCCTGCGTACGAAGAAAAAAAAAACGGAGGTCACACTTATTCCATAATACTGTTCAAGCATTTTTGCAATTATTTTCTAATGAGACTATAAGTATTTATAAAAAAAAAAGATAACAGCGTCATAAAATATGATGGATTACGACAGTAAATTTAAGATTTCTAGTCTTAACATAAAGTGCCTAGATAAGACAATTCTATGAAATTAAAATCCATTGAGAGCATCTTTTCATTCGTTTTTAATGGGCGCTTAATATTTTTTTTAGGCTTAAGTAGTTGTTTATCCTTAGCTACAAACAAAGCTCATATTTTTTTTAAAAAAAATATTTACCATTTACAAAATCACTTGTTTGTTTTAAAGTTCATACGAATAATCGTGTTCACAAAGCTGAACAACAATTTAATTCAAGCGTAAGATTGACTTCTTTTACAGCTTACAAGTCATTTGTATAGTAAAGCTGACCTTTCTTGAAAATTTCAAAAAATTTTGAAAATGATAGTATACATCAGCATTTATTATTTTTATTTTACTTTATTTATTTCATTACGTGGGTTTTAAAATTGGATACAGATGGATTAACCTCAAAGCTTAAAGCTTGAATACTGGTTTAAAGAATCTGGGCGGGGGAGGTAAAAAAAAAAATGAGTAAACATTTACTGTTAAAAAAATATTTATTATGTATGATTTTCTTTCGAAGTAATGGACTTGATTCCCTGTTCTCTAACGCTCCCCAATCCCCCAAGATGGTAATGCAATCATATAATGACTTTGCAAACCATGCTCGATTCTCTTACCAAGTTAAGCGCGTTGGAAATGTGATATAGGGTAAAATCATAAGAATTTAAAATCAATTATTAAGATTTTTAAATCTTCGTAAAATAAGAAGTTATTGAAATAAAAAAAAATAGTTTTAAATGACAAGCCATAGAAATAGTTGAATGAACAAAACAACAATTTTGTCTTACAAAACAGCATGTATAACAGAACTTCTCATACGCATTTTTTCAATATTAAGTCTTTTATTACTCGTTACGTTTTATTCTGCAATTCGAGAAGGCTTTTTTTATTACACTTGAGAAGCGGAACAACACGAGTGATGCTTATTTTTTAATATATAACAATATGGGTAGACTATACTTTAGAGTGCCCCTTGATTCTCGCCAAGTTGTGATAGCTGTTGATCGCCAAGCTGAACGATGTTGAAACTCAATTGTGATTCTGATTGGCTTTAGATTTTAGCGTTATTTTTAAATGTTCAACGGTATTTGTAATTTCAGAGGTCCGTTAGTTCTACGTTGGATACCGGCTGGTAAGGTTACTTTTGCTTCTGGTCAATAAGATCGGAGGTATGTGAGCAGTCATAAAAAGAGACTTTAGAAAAAAATGTTACCGCCAGTCCCGTACCACATACGCCATTTTCGATTTGTATTTCGCCGAATTTATGTGTTGATGGAGGTACACAGATTTTATTCATGATAAATTTAGACAGTATCTAACTGCTATTAGAGAATTCTGTGCACCTAAATCTGAGAATATTCAAGCTTAATGAAGAAGTGAGTTGTTTTTTTTCCTTTTCTTTCAGTGCTTACTCCATGAATTTTTGTTTCGATTCAAAATGAATTTTTTGGGTTTATTAATTTTGCTTATATTGAGTTGATTGTAATTTTATAAAGTTTTGGTCGATGTTTTGTTAAAATTTTCCAATGTTTTATTGAAATATCATTATGTTTTGGTCGCCATTCCTGTTACCACGGTGCTCCGCGCAAACAGGAATGGCACCAAACATAAGTCACCAATTTCACCAAGGGGCACCCTCAAGTATATTTTTACCAACAATAATAATGAATAAAATTAGTATACCTGCATAAGTACAATTAGAACATAACAGTTTGTTTGTTGATATGAAATATTCGATTTTAACCTAAGCTTTTAGCTCAGTTTGTTTCAGCTTTTCGTAGTCCACGCGAGAAAAGAATTTTCCTTCAGAAATTTGTAAGCATGTATGTTTACGTCTTCATGATTATGACAGCTCAAGCAATTGATATTTCAATTCTTTTTCCCACATACAAAACGCGAATAAAGAAAATTTTAAAACTTAAAAAGCAGGAAAACAAAATAGGGAAAAGATACAATCTCGCCATCTGCTCACACGATTATATCGGCAAAAAAAAGAGTGTTTCTTAATGTTGTATTAATATAGCCATTTTTATTTTTTATCATATGCTGGATCTCTACTCTGTTCCGAAATAACTCGTCGAGACACCGTGCCGCTTATTGTTGAAGTTCGCCTATTGCTTTATGTTGTCTTAAAAAATTTCATTTCTTCAATATGTGATTTTGAGTCTACCCAAAAGACAAGGGAGTCAACTTTTAAAGATTTTTTTTTTTTTGAGTAAAACTATTTCTTATTCATCTTACAATCACATGATTTTTTTTTATTTCTTTGCCATCCATGCAATATAATTAATAAGCGTGCAGCAAAAAAATCAATATTTCAAAGATATGCACAATACTTTGTGCATATGCACAATAATTTTACTAAATAAAATGCATTATAATAAGGAATGAAGAAAGTTAAAGTTAGATTGATTGTTATTTTTGAAATAAAATGAATTCAAAAACATATTGTCTTATTTATAATTTTTACTGATTCCCCCTTAGTAATTCTCTGTTTAAAAGTTGCCAGTGATCACCTAATATTTTATCTTAACACGAGTTGCCAAGTATTTCTCAAGAGACCTCTACCCACGCTGGATTTTAGGTTAATTTAGATTTTAGTCTTTCTCAATATCTTTTTGTACTTAACAATTTTCTAATGCTATAGTATTATTACACAGCACACTATCTTTCAAAAAAGGTAGAAAATAAAGGAGTAGATTTATTACATTAGGAAAAATAACACTCGATAATTTTCGAACTTCCATGATTTTTTTTCTTCCAAACTTTACAGCAATAAAATAATGCGATTTGTGGTTTTGAGCTTTAAAACTACACGTTTCACAGTTTTTTTAGTTTTTTTTTTTAATCTTTTTTTAAAATCTTATTACAGTTTAAATATTGGAAAAACGTTTTGGATGACGCTAAAAATTTACTTTAACGTAAATTGCATTAAAATAAAGATACTCATAAACAAAACTAATAACTCCTACCTATTTAAATGTCTTTCAAAAAATTTTGATTTCAAAATTGCATTGGCAAAATTTTGTGCAAAAAAAAATTTTAGAAAATTTAAAATACCGCACGGCCTATATCTCAAATTCTGATTAGGTGACGGCCTTATATTTTACATGCATGAAAAGATAGGGCCAAATAGACTAAGCATCCATAATTAAATTGAGATTTTGAATTTTCTCTCCTCGCCTCCACCCAGTTCGACAGTTGAGTTCGGTCGGCAGAGGAAGGGCTTCTTAAAAATTTTGAAAATATATCAACAACCGAAACTGAAAGAATAACTTTATTTAAATGTATCAATATATTCCAATATATCATAGAAATTCTGAATAATTGACTCTGACTATCTTCCCTCGAGGCAACTTGCCCCTCACCCTGTAAATCAACCCTGCCCAGCTTTGGTATTTCGCAAATGTTAAAATAAAAACAAAAACAACACGATGTATCATATAAGAGATTAATTATATTTCACCTTTTCACGCTTAAACATTCATCATGATATATGAAAATGATGAAAAACCGCAAATCTTCTTTGGCGAATTCTTGGATTACCAAGAAAACGTAACGTTCGCCGTAAACGTTAAGCGCTGTTACTTTCTATCAAGGTCACATAACTGATTTGTGTAAGATAAATGGTTGAAAATAACCATTTATAGTTTTAAGATTGTTGAAAACAGGGCTGGTCATATACTAAGTACCTGATATGCACTAAGCAGAAAAAAAAAGTCTTTCAATTTTCCTAAGTCACGCCATTAAGTTGTAATTCATTGTTACTCAGATCTGGTAAATAACGGTTGCGTAATCATAGAAATCTGTTGGTCTCTTGGAAATCTGTTGTTTCTTTTATTTTCAAGAGAAGAGCATATTTTGTTTTGTACCTATTATAGCAGAATGGCTCTAAAACTTGTGTGGTCCAAAGACCTTCCCCCAATCATCCAAATATTTTTTTTGTAAATAAAGCAAACAGGGTTATGATATTTTTATTTGATAAATTCTGTATTTTTTTAAAGACAAATATCTATATTTATTTTACAATTTTACCGTTTGTACATACTTATTACTTTTTTTTTCAATAATGTAGAACGCATACATTTGCTGTCAAAGTATTGCTTAGCTGCCTGATAGGTTTGGTCATTGTACTGGCATATTGCTCAAACAAGAATGCTAGACAACTATGCTTTGGTATCTAGTAAGCATGTTGAGTGAGTTTGGGTTTTGAAAGATGTCCTGAAAGTTGATGAGTGATACCCAGCAGGGTCGTTAGACCCTTAGTTGTCTTTAATGCGAAAATAAAATACCTAAAAAAATTATTAATTGTTTAACACATGCTTGAAGCTTATCTTTACAGTATTTTTGTTTTATTTCTGACTTAATTACTATTTTGTAACAACAATCTTATAATTAAAATCTCGTTGTTGCTATCTTGTGATTGCGACCTGAAAATGACGTTTAAAAATTAGTTTCAATAATGTAGGACGCATACATTTGCTATTAAAGTATTGTTTAGTTGCCTGATTGGTTTGGTCTATGTACTAGCTTATTGCTCAAACAAGAATGCTAGACAACTATGTTTTGGTATCTAGTAAGCATGTTGAGTGAGCTTGGATTTTGAAAGATGTTCTGAAAGTTGATGAGTGATACCCAGCAGGTTTATTAGACTCCCAGTTGTCTTTAATGTGAAAATAAAATACTTAAAAAAATGATTAATTGTTTAACACATGCTTGAAGCTTATCTTTACAGTATTTTTGTTTTATTTCTGACTTAATTACTATATTGTAACAACAATCTTATAATTAAAATCTCGTTGTTGCTACATTGTGATTGCGACCTGAAAACGACGTTTAAAAATTAGTTTCAATAATGTAGGACGCATACATTTGCTATCAAAGCATTGTTTAGTTGCCGTATAGGTTTGGTCTTTGTACTAGCTTATTGCTCAAACAAGAATGCTAGACAACTATGTTTTGGTATCTGGTAAGCATGTGAAGTGAGTTTGGATTTTGAAAGATGTTCTGAAAGTTGATGAGTGATACCCAGCAGGTTTATTAGACTCCCAGTTGTCATTAACGTGAAAATAAAATACTTAAAAAAAAGATTTATTGTTTAACACATGCTTGAAGCTTATCTTTAAATTATTTTTGTTTTATTTCTGACTTAATTTCTATATTGTACCAACAATCTTACAATTAAGATCTCGTCTTTGCTACCATGTGATTGCGACCTGAAAACCACGTTTAAAAGTTATATACTACTGTTATTGTTAATCCATTGTTATTATTCATTCAATCTATTACGGTGGTAATATGGTTGCAACGAAAATTCTTTTGAGTTTAATATTTGAACTAAGACTTATGAGTACCGTAATAAATTAAATTCAACTTCTTTAGGAAAAAGGAATGTTTTGTTAGAATTATTTCTTTCACCAACTACATCTGGTTACGTAATTACCAGAACTGGCACTCTATATAAGTCTTTGTCAAAGAAATTTGTACTCTCACCATTTAGAGAAGCACTATCGCAGCAAATTACGAACTTAAACATAAATTATGATAATTGGGGATTGAAACATTGACCAAACTAAGGGGAAAATAACAGTGAATGGAGAGAAAAATCTTAGTTTTTAATTCCAGCCATTATTTTACCAAGTATTCAAACTTTTTCAAAGTATAAAGAATTTGTTACTTAATACGCTTAAATCGTCCTCCTTTTCGTTTTTAATTTTTTTAATTTTTGCAATCTCTGTGTATGGTTATTATTTTTACCATTTTTCTGAAAGATTGAATTATTTCTGTAATTTAAATGCAAAATAAGGTCTTATAATGAAACAAATGAAATAGATAAAATAAATTAAGTTATATTTCGATTAATAAGATTTGGTAACGTAAACAAATTTTATTTTAAAAATAGTAAGAGATTAAAAATTAAAGTAATCTACAAAGCGAATCGAACGCCAAACAACGTCTGGAGTCAGGTCGGTAGATGCATACTACGTACACATTTAACTAAAAATTAAAGTGCTCAAAGTGCTGTTTTTTTTCTCCACTTTGGCTGGCTAGTACACTTAATTTTTTTAAGAGGTGGGCATCTTTAAAATATATGTACTACTAATATACAAATTCCCGAAGTAAATTATCCAGCCTTCTTTGAGCTGCTCCTTAGTTAGAACAGTATAAAATTAATTAGTTCACTTTTCTCATGAATGAAACATTGTAAAAAATTGGTAAAAATATAACAATGGAACCGATAAAAATCTGCACATAGTTCGAAATCTTCAGAATCAATTTCTTCGGACCAACTGTTGAGCTTTAGAAATCAAGTAACTTTTGTTTTGACAGTTCAATATACTTCATTTGATTTTTTTCCATTTTTTTTTTTTGAACAACTCATACAAAACCTTATCAATCTTAATCGTTCACCAGGCAGACATATATAAATCTCGTTCAATTTTCTGGGAAGTAACATTCGTAATACTAAAATGAATAGATATAGATAGACAGATATAGATTTTTATTCTGAACAAACCCTTTTTTTTTAAGCTAACCTTTTGAGATGGAACATTTGGTCGCACCCAGCCATTTCATATCTTTTCCAGAAACGAAACTCCATCACTAAGTTCAAAGTTCGTGATCTAGCAGTTTTCCTTTAGAGATTTATAGATGTTATTACCCTCACAAATATAGTTGCTTTTTTATTTTATCAAAGAAACTTACATTTTACTACCTTCCTCTTGCTGAGACACTTACCCTAAAAAAGAATACACTCAGCCAGTTTCTTTGGGGATGTCAAAAGCTTTTAAGCATTTTCAAAAACGCTTAAATAGCATGTGAAATAATTCAAAAGTTATTCTTATGCCCCTGTGACAAACGACCGAAAAAGAATGTTTAATTTTTAATACACACTATACTTTTAACATGATTAAATCTATTAGCTATTGATGGATTTAGTAGAAAATTATAGATTGCAAACAAGAAGCATAAAAACGCAGTAAAAGTTTATGCTTGATCGTAACTTTTAAACTATTTCCGCATGTTGGCATTATTTTATGTTATCACTAGTCACCAACAAGTCATAGGGTCGAAAGTCAGCCTGTTTTTGTAAAGGGGTGTCTTTAATACCTCTTTCCTAGAAACAGAGAGTGTTAACTTTTCTTAGATAAAATTATAAATATTTAGTATGGCTCGAGCATACCTTTTAACTTATTTTCTACCGGCAGTTTTACTTGACACTGATCCGGTAAAAAAAACATAATTTAGCGACGTGCATGAGCAGTACGAAATTTTCCTAAAGTACTTTTTTTAGTCATTACTTTGATCATTCTTGGCTGACAAAACAACGTTGTATGCAGCATTTTGATGTCTGCCTTATAGAGTCATGATTCAACACAATTATAACAATGATTTTTAAGAATAATTACTAATTACACTGATATTTTTTTTTTTTTTAAAATTAGTCAAATTGATGTTTTGAAACTATAAATTCCTTTTTTTCGCCCTCCAAAAATTAGCTTGATGACTTAACACTTTCTACAAAGTTTTATTTATTTATTAATTTATTTATTTTACAATACTTTATTACAATACTTTATTACAATACTTATTAGGAGTATTGTAATAAAGTATTTAACACAATCATAAAAGTAATTATCGATTATAATTACTAATGACACATATTTTAATAATCATTTTTGTCAAATATCATAAAACTATTTCTTACCCTCTATGCATTTTTTTAACTCGATTATAAATTATCTTGCTGAATTTAGCACTCATTTACATATATTTGTAATCATATTTGGTGAATTTAAATTACTGCACTACAATTTCCTTAAAACATTGCCAGTAATTATACTGATGATTGATATATGGGTGATTCTCACGAAACATGGCAATTCGGACCAAAAACTTTCTTAAAATTTAAAGTCGACAAAATAATTAAAAAATTTTTTGTATACTTCTTTAGTTACACTTATCAATATCTTAAAGACAGCAGTGCAGTTTATTGACATTTGCTCTGGAAAAAAAATAAAATTGAAATTCACCAAATCTTGAATGCCAGGAAAATGACATATTAACTTAGAAGTTTAAAAGACAGTCATTTTAAGTTAAAAATAATTAACTCAACTTAAGCCTTTATGTTAGATGGACCATAAATTTCTTAAATTAATTCTTTTTATCCACTGTAGAAAGAATCAAAACAATTTTTGTTGCTGATATGTACAGAATAAAATTGTGGATAATAATCAATCATTAAATAAATAAATAACTTTGATTACATCCAAGCATATTAAAATCATACATTAACTTGGTATTAGGTTAATATTTGCTTTCCTTCCTTACGGTATTAGCAGTTTGGCATTCATGAGCCAGGAAAATGACAGCCAGGATAATGACAAATTCGCCATTTTATAGCATATAACTTTACTTTAATTAAATATTTTGGCCTAAAACGTTTATATTCTGTAGAAAACAACAAGATTTCTTAAAATAACTCAGATAAATCTATGTAGTTTATGTTATTAATGGCTTCAAGAAGTCAGGAAAATGACAACACAAAAACCTACTCACTATGAAAAAATTTTTGAAATAGATTTTGAACCAGAAAATTGGTTCTTTATTCTTGCAACAAGACATGTTCATATAGGAGGGTCTCTAATCAATCTATTAACATAAGATATTGATTGCTGGCTATATCTATTGTGGGTTATAAACCACTAAATAAAAGTAGCCAGGAAAATGACAGATTTTCTTGGGACAAACAAATTATTGACAGAAAAAATTTATTTAAGCGAAGTTTTTGCAAATAATTTCCTCTGCGTATATTCTAGAAATGCTTACACCGGTTGAGATAAAAAAAAAAAAGGTATTGAAAAATTTATAGGAGGTTTTGAAGCTAGTTATTATTGGAAACATTGCTTGGGACATGCCAGGAAAATGACATTTTGAAGTTCAAATAAATTTTTTAACTATACAAAACAGTCAATGCTAGTGCAAAGTCATTTTAAAATGCTAACAGCAATGATATTTGTTAATTTTTTTTAAAAAATAAGTTCTTCTAGTATTAGATCTTGGAGCAAGGGACAGTGAATTGTCATATTTCGTGAGAATCACCCATATATATATATATATATATGAGAGAGAGATTTTGTTTTATTAACATAATTTCTTGCATACTTTATTAGCATGAAATAAGAAATGAGGGTAGAGCGTTTTTTTTTTTATAAAAGAAAACAATTGCATAAAATTTTTGTTTAATGATTTTTTAAGGGTTGCGTAACGCATCGTAAATGATTTAATTGTTTTCGTTTTACTTCATGAGGGGAAGGGTTTTAAAAAATCAATATTTTTCTTTCGAAATATATGAAGCCCTTTACAAGAAGTGGTTAAAAATAATTCGCATAATCACCATTTCTTATAGCAGATCCCTGTCTTTTTAGGGTACATAAACCTTGAATTTGTGAATCATTTGATAAAGGTAAATGAAGATTTTACATAAGACAGGCTACGAAATAACAAATTATATATATTAAGTTAATAATTCAAGTAAATAATAATTATATTTCAGGCAAATAATAAAAGTCTCCAAATCTTATTTTTTTTAAAGATTTTAAAAGCTGATGTTAAAGTAAACTGTATAGCCATAACTTATTTTTTTAGAATTTAAATTGCTGGATACCAACTTATTGTGGAAATTTTTTATTTATTTTCACCCTAAAATTGAAAGTTTAATGAAATATTTTACCATACAAAGCACGGTTATTACTATGCTCCCAAACCAACGATTCGGTCACAAACTTCAGCTTGAATTACGCCAAAATGTATGATTCCATCCCGTCGGCATAAAAATAAAAATAATAAAACAGCATAACAATGATTTTTCTACGTCTGCTTGATCTTAGACTATTTTTATTCTGTTGTTTGTTTATTTTAGGCTCAAGAGGATTGAATTCATTTAATTTTATAAATCTTTTTTTTTTTTTTTAGAAAAAAAAAACCGTCTTTTTAAAAGCTAAAAAAATTGTGTGAAGAGTGATATTTCTAAAATCGTGCGCTAATTATAATATTTAAAATGAGATTTGGTGTTTAGGTTTTAAAGCAATAACGAACTGAAATACTTTTCAGCAGTTTTAAATTAAAAGTTTTATTTATTAGATTACTTCCCTGACTTAGCAGTTACGTTGATTAAATTACCAGTTTTACGGTAGTAGAACTTAAAATTAATTGGTTTCTATTTTTTTTAAAAGCTTGCAATATATATTTAACTTTCTATAAGCGCAATTAGGAAATAAGCCTACTTATAATTTAGATGTAAAGGGCAAGGAAGTAGACTTGGTGAGAACAGGTGAAGTAAACATGGTGACAAGGTGGATGAAGTAGACATGGTGATAACTGCCCCAGTCATCCATTTTACGATTAAGGATACTAAAACTTACAATTTATTATGATTTAGTTAGTAATTTTTTACTATCGTATACTATGTATACGTAATATATGGCAGAAACGTGCAAAATATTTTCTGAGGAATAAAATGGGAGTTTTTAATCGAATTTAATGATAAAATTTTCGCTTATGAAGATTTCATTACATATAAGATAGGTTGAACTCCAACCCACCCCAGGGGGGTATACGGAGATAAAAGTTAAATTATTACATTAAAAAAAATTTCTATAAAAACTAAAATTACAATAAAATTTTGCCAAATGACAGTGGTGGTGATCAGTTAAAAGTGGATTAACTAAAACATTTGACAATTAAAAACATGTTTTAAAGGCAATGAAAGCTAATAGCGCCGGTGTAAATGTCGAGAATTAAATGATTATAATAATAAAGAAACAAGAGATGAAATAAAACCTCAAAACTGAAATCAATGAGAGCTAAAAGTCTGAATAGAAGTCGATAAAGTCTAAAATCAAAAGTAGACAAAATTTCAAAATGTAAGTCCAAAAGTGGATCAGTATAAATTAATGATGACATGTTCTATTGTTGGTTCATGACTGGGGTCAGTTGATCTGGGGCTAATATGCCCTCGAGGGTTTGTATTATAATTTGAGTCACAATTTTTCTGCAGGCCAATATAGCAAAGAATTGGTGTTCCTCTTCGTAGTTATTCATGTGGGTTCCACGAAGTGCCCGGAATCTTGGACAGTGCTTGATTAGATGTTTAATGTCCTGTCTAACTCCACAGTAATGGCATGAAGCTGATTTCCTGAAATAGTTTTGTTGATAGGTCCCGAACACTCCGTGGCCAGTAAGGAGCTGGTTTAAGTAAAAATTAGCCTGCAGGCGCTTTTTGCTAGGGTCTTTAAAAAATTTATAGGTTTGTCTTCCCTTGTCACTAAACCTCCAGCCATCTCTCCAGCGATTAAAAGTCATGTTCTTAATATAAGATTTAATTTGACATTTTTCACCCGGGGTCTCGAAATCAATCTGGCCAAGCTTAGTTCATTACATATAAGACAAATTTAAGAAAAATATTAAGTTTATACAGTATAATAATTCCAGCTTACATTTACATAAACTTGAATTAAGAGATGGAATTGGTTTTTTATAAATATATATGTTTCAGTGTTTTTTATTATTATTATTATTTAATTGACTTTTCCTGGTCCCATCAGGGATTACACTTCTAATTATTGGAACATTTATCTTACAAGAAGAAAACATTTATGGTAAAACTGCTGTACTGATCGATGCATTTCTGGTAAAAAAAAATTGAAAAAACTTTAAAAAAAAAAAAACATTATATTATGTTAATAAAACCAAAATGTATAGTATTTAAACCATTCATTTGGTAATGTTTTCCGTCGTTCGTATGGCAACTATTTACCGAAAATTCTGTTTCAAAATTATATTTTTGCAACTGTTTTCAAAACTATAGTTTTCAATCTTTCTCAGTACCAACTATTTACCACAGTAAAAATACAATAAAGCGAAAAGTAATACTTCAATCTATTCAATCTACATACTTCAATCTATTTATTTTAAACCCTCTGCTTTCGTTTAATTTCTTGAAAGAAAAGAAAAAGAAATCAATATTTGCAATTTATTTCGAATTCAGGGACTTCTGCTTCTTTTATGCCACGCTCTAAGGTATATTTACGTATATTTTTGGATGGAATCAAGTAAATTTTTAGAGGAGATCACATATGATATTAAATATGTTCCAATTCAACACACATTCAGCCGTTTTATAAAACAAATAAAAAATATTCTGATTTTCAATGAGCAATTTATTAAAAAAAAAAAGCGTTCTTCAATAATTATTTACTTACAAAAAAAAAAAAAAGACACGAAGAGAAACTCGAAAATCGGGCTAAATATTTGTTAAGAATATTAAGTTAGGAAATAATATAAATTATTTTATGTGTTTCGAAGTAATTATTAAGTTATGAATTACAAAAAAAAAAAAAAATAAAAAAAAATACTACCATTTTTACCTTAAAAACAACGTCTATTTTTATTTATCCTTTAGACGTACATTGTCTGAAAAAGTTCGCTTTCATTCAAGATTTACTTCACCTAAATCGAATTTTTAAAAGTCGAAAAATAAAAGTTTTAATTTAAAAACTGAAATATAAAATATATTTCTGAGAAATAAACTGATGCATAAGTTTTTTTACAAGTCACTTTACAAGTTGTTAAGATAGATATTTATTTGCTGAATTAAACTTTGAACTAAATCAAAAAATCGCTTAAATTTTGAAGCGTTTCTACCAACTGTATTCGCTATCGCACATTTAAATTTTGCGATTTTTAGTGAAATAAAACAAATGTCTCTTCAATTTAAAAATCATTGTTTCATTTATTTTTTCATTCAGAGTGCTAAAAATTATCTACTAAAAACCCGTTTTCCTACAGTGATGTTATAATATAATCATTTCATATAATCATCATTATTATTTGTGGAGATCTAAACGCATAGAAATCAAAAACCATATTTTAAAAACTTGTCAAAGTTTCTTAGTGCATTGATGTCCTAATCCAAACTTTATCATTATATTTTTTATCATTATATTTTTTTATGGAAATTTAAATTTATGCGAAACCAATGTACTGGAACAACTAAAGCCAGGTCTAAAATTAAAAATTATTTTTAAATCGTCTTCTATTTTAGAGACATATGCTTGCCATTACAACGAACGCACACACCATCCAACAATGGCCGAGCACCTAGATCTATCCTCTATCTATCAACGGTCTCTATCTATACTCTATCTAACCTTTATCTATCAACGTCCTGGGTAGAAGTTGCACGTAATTTTGACCCAGATGACGTTGACAGTACTTGAGCTGGTATCCCTCTCTCCAAACTTCCACACCACAGTCACGACAGATTTAACGCGAAACCTTATTGTGTTATTGTGTATGAAACCTTATTAAACGTCGGTTGTTTAGTCGGTTGTCAGGATCGAACTCACTACCCCCAGATCTCTAACTAGTGGTGAGAGCGACACCTTAACCGACTACTGGAGCATGCATACATATGAATCGGAAAAAATAATAATGGTGAAACTTAAATGGTTTGCGCTTGCATATCAGGGGTCGGTCTAGGTTTTTACGAGTGGTACCATTTTGTGAAAATTTAGACATAATTTGTCAAAATTAGAAATTTTTTAAATAAATAAACACAAAAATATGGTAAAAATACGGATTTATCGTTTTTTACAGGATACAAAAATAAAATTTTAGGAGAAAGAATTTTGTGAATTTTACCGTTTTTCCTTAAGTGAATTTATGAAGGTACCGCTAAACGGTAGTAAATTTGGCCTGGACAGACCCCTGCATATTAAAAATAAATTTGTGAAAAAAATAGAATGCATCAAAACATTATTATCTCCAACTTAAATTGCAAACTTTCAAAAAAGAATTTTTTTTTTAATAATGTTCATTCTTTGAAAGCAATTATTCTCAAAGAATGATTTTAGTTCAAATTGTAAAAAACTTAGAAATGTATACGTGATGACACTAAAGCAATGTATTTTCCAAAAAAATCTACAATCAGAGCAATGAAAAGGTATTAAGCCATTGCGTATTTCAGAAAGCGCAATTCTTTTCACCTGACCTCGAAACTTATGTAATGAAAGTATTCTTTTCCATCTTACAAACCGAACGGTTACCGAGAACAGCAGGTGTTCCTTCATCAAAATCTAAGACTGAATCCACCTTAACAAGGTGTTTCGAAGAAACGAATAATAAAATAAAAAAAAGACATTAAATAAATTGCAGAATGATTGCGATTGGAAACGGAGCGCCCACACTAAATCTTTTTTGTCACTTTGAAAAATTGAATGAAAGCGTTATACTACCAAATGATTACGCAAAAACTGCGCATTGATAAATGATTTATTTAATGATATTTATAGATGTTGCGCATTTTTAGAAATTATTTCAAAACTTTTTGCTTTTTTTAAGAAAGCCTAAAAAATTCTCAGTGAAGTTATGTTTGCATTTTCTAAACGGCTTTACTTAAGATTAAAAACTTATATCAGTTTATAAAATTTTAAATACATGGTGTGTTCTTAATTAGATGGTGTGTCCTTAATTACATGGTTTGTTCTTAAATGCATGGCGTGTTGCTTAAATACTTGTTTGATTCATGAAAACGCGTTGAATTTCGATTTCGTTTTCGCAGATGGTTATGTTTCGAATGTATTGCAATCCTTATTGCAGTGATTCTCAACCTTTTTTGGGGGGAGGCACACATTTAACGATTTCGAAATTTGACGGCACACAATGAAAAGAAATTAGTTTAAAAGTTGTTTACTTACCTATAATACACTGTGTTAATTAGTTTGTGATAATAATTTTGAATGGGAAATAAAATAATATGCACTACAAAAGCGCGTTTATTAAGGGATTGATTATTTCTTTCGACAAATTTTTTATTAGTTAGTATTAGTTATTTATTCTTTACTAGCTATTAATTGTTAGCTTGTTTTCTATAGATATTAACTGTTATTTTCTGTGATTTCTTGTCAACTAGTTTTTTTGCTAAATTTTAATTGTTAGCTTATTTTTTTGTCCTTTGTTAATTAAATTTATCCTTTGTTAAACTTTTAATTGCATAGATTATTTTAATGATTAGCTTAATTTAATGATTAGCTTTTATTGAAGTTTAAAAGTCAGTATTTAGCTTGCTTTCTTTTATTAATTAATTATTTTAATAATCATTATTCCTTGCAAAGAATAACTTTTATAGTAAATATTTAATATTTTTTTATTATTTTACTTAATAATAGTCAAAAAAAATTTTGAATTGTAATGTATGCAATTTTATGCATTATTTTAAATAATGTAAGTTTACGAGGCAAAATGGTCGAATAGTTCCTGAAGTTTAAATTTCAAAAACAGTCGTATATTTAAAATTCAATTTCGTATATTTATAATTATCAATTACGTTTTTATGTCTTATTTCGTAGCTTATAATATTATCTGCACTAATTAAACAGCATGCTTGAGGTCACCCCTCGTACCATTAGGATTGAGTCCTAAAAAGTGATGATACGATCATTTGATCCAAGTTATTCTGGGTGATCAGTTTATTTCTTTGCACACAGTATATTTATTCAAATCAATGTATTTATATAAATTCATATCAATGTACCTATAGTTATTTTCTTTTATTTATTTATTTATTTATGCATTAAAAGAGCGAAATATAAATGACAGATCTCTTCTAAGCTGTTGACAAAGTAATTTCCTTTTTATTCTGAAAGAAATAACTTATTTTTAATAAAAATGCTCTAACAAAAAATGCAAAAAAAAACGATACAAAAAATATATATTATAATAACATTTATACAACGTATACTAATAAAGAATTTTAAATCAGTGAGAGATCCTTACAATTTAGTTTGATAAATTCTGAACCTAATCTCAAGGTATATGTAATGAAAGGTTTTTCTTTCTTGGAAAGGTTAGCAGGTACGGCAGGTGTCCCGTCACCAAAAGTTATGACTGCATGCACCCCACCCTTGCTAGGTGTCTGCAAGGGGAAAGTAAAATAAAATAAATTGTAAAATAATTGCGATAGGGAAGTAGTCGCCCACACCAAATCAATTTTGTCGCTTTTCATTACGAGTGAATGAAATATCGCATGTTGCAATACGCGGCTCAGTTAAAAGTAAGAGAACTGTTTTGAGCAAGCAAAATAAGTTGAAAGCAAATTTTTGTCTGGCCAGTTCATTGAAACACTGCCTCTCGAGGAATTTCTCAATCCTTTGCTCGCTGCCGTTCACCAATCTCATGATTGTTTCGAAATAATTTTTGCTTCTTAATTTATAAATCAAAATTAAAAGATTCCGAACTGTTTTATTCCATTAACATAAATTTGCTTCCTGTTTCTATTAGAATAGAATCTCAATCCAATCACTCTTCACTTCTTCAATCCAATAAAGTCTTATGTAATTTTTGGTTACTATAAAAACTCCTTAAATATTTTCGCCAAAGTTATTATTAAGTAACTGAGTGAAACGTTAATTACTAGTATCTCCCCTTGTGATTTTAATTAATTATTTTGTAATAACCATTTTAATTGGGTATGTCGTGTATGTTAATTGCGTATGTGCAATGAAATGTTGCGTTATCTCAAAAAAAAATTTTTTTAATATAATAAACAGACACTAATTTTATTTTTGCTTCAGAAAAAGATTGTTTCTTCGAATGGGTTTGTCATGAATGTTAGCTTCAATGAAATGTAACAAAAATAGCTGGGAATACTAAGTAAGTTTATAAATAGTGCAATATTTAAAAACATTTGAAGATAACTTCTAATGTACGATGCGCAAAAATAAAGTGGACCCTTTGAATAATTTTTGAACTGAATTTCCTCATTCTCATAGGTTCTAGCGCTTAACCTTAAATATGATAATTTATTAGAGCAGACGATATTTTAAGTTACAAAATCAGACATTAAAACGTATTTTCTCTGAATAAACTCGTCTTTTTATCGACGAATTCTTATTCTTGGCCCTCAAAATAAGAGGGGGGTAGCTCTAATGTGGAAAATATGGTTTCAAAGCTTAGGTAGGAGAGAAGTTTAAAGTTTGAATGTTAATTGCACTTTAACATTTTTTAACATAATTTTTCCTTGCAATAATGGGCTAGATATTTTTTAGATTTAAGATGTTTACCTCATTGTATGTGCTTGAAAATAAACTGAATATCCATTTTCATCTTCAATTTTACTTAGTTATTTTACTTTACTTTATTAGACTAAACCAATTGCTTTTAAAAATATAATTAAAACGTCTTTAGTTTAAAAAAATTTCAAGTCATTTTCATCTTGTAATTACGGCGCTCCCTATAAAGCTAAATACAACGATATTTAAGTCAAATAGGGTACTTTTTTCTGGAAAATCCAAATCATCTGCAATAAAAAATAGGGATTTCTATTTAAGTTTTGAAAGTTTTCCTGCTTGACTTAAGAGATTGGAGAACGAGTTTGTAATCTTTAAATACATCTTTTTGGTCCTATGTGTACTGCTCGAGACGTTTGACCTTTTTCACACTTTTTGGACACCCTATACTAAAGTACAGCTTGAAATTCTATATTAGGGCTAAAAAAAATTAAAATGAGGATAATAAGTAGAAGTAATAATTAGTAGAATTTAGAGTATTTTAATTTACAGCTCCTAAAAGTGTATTTTTGTAAAGTATTGAATTATTTAATAAACATTTCTCATTGAATTTCTAATTCAAGAATGTTTTTTCAAAAAATAAAATGCAAGTAAAAAAGAAAAGTTGAACATTAATGCTTTTAAATACCAATTTCATTATCCACCAAACTCCTACGAAAAATTTTTCACGGATCCTGTACCAGCTAAAGCATTGTACGATTAAAATAGAAATTGAAGTTATTGGCCCCGCTTCTGAAAACTAGACTAAAAATAAACTCCTTAAGAACTTGACTAGACTAAAAACTAGACTGGAGAATAATAATTTAATTTAATAGAATATTCTGAAAAACGAAGAAAATCTTTAAGTGCACGGCCCTCTTTTTTCCTTTGACTTAATTCAATTTCTCGAAAAGGACCATAATTCATCCTCGGGCTATAAGTATAAAACAACAATACGCTTTCATTAAAAACTCGTTCAAAAACTACATTTTAAGATGAAATAAAAAAAAAATAAAGAAAATCAGGTAAAAGCTATTTCGACAGTTACAGAAAATTTGCTGATGGCTACTTCTAGAAATTGTTATAGAAATCCCGTATCAACCCTTGTTTGAGCAAACATAAATAGAAATGTTGAACTTGGATGTATGTACTTATGACCTCCCCCACATATTAAAGAGGTAATATTCTTTGTGTATATAATTTTGATTCTCACAATTTTAATGCGGTTTTCAAGTGAGGTTAATATTTAAAAGTTATTTTCAAAATGTTTTTATCATCAGATTAAAACAATTTCAAATTTTAAAAGATTATGTATTTGAAATAAAACTGCTTAAACAAATATTTACTTTAAAAAAACTTTCCTGAAAATTTATTATTTCGGAAGAATTAGTTTTAATTTTAAGTTTAATTTTAAATGTAAGTTTAACAAATGGAAAAACTGAGTTTTTTAAGATTTTGAAGTGATGAAAAATGAGAGAACATTTTATAGCAAACTATATTCAATTATAAATTTTATAAAAGTTTAAAAAAAATTTAATAAAGCTCCTAATAATTTATTTAATTTAAAGTACTTAAAATATTTAAAAGTCATATATTATTTAGAAATTACCTTCAAATGGGATATTTTTGAAAAACTGGTTTAAAATAATTATATCAGAATTTTTTTTTTTAATAAAGAACCTTTTCAATTGTAATTTGAAAAAGCGAGTTTTTATTTATTTTGCAGCGGTAAGACAAAGGAAAAAAACTTCATAAAAAATTATAATCAATTATAATTTTTATAGAAATATTAAAAAAATGTTAATTTGATAAATTTTAAGTTATCATGCTTTAAAATTAATACTTAATATGTTGTTTAAAAATGTACCCTAGGATGCGTTGTTTTTGATTAGATGTTTTAAAACAATTATATCTAAATAACTCATTTTAAATCAATTTTATAAAATTTTAATTTTATAAAATTTTAAATTTTAAAATTTTAATGATTTTCAATAATAAATTTATTACAATTTTATTAAGCCTAATAACAATTAACTAATCATAGAAAAACATAGTTCGTAGAAAAACATAGTTCGTTTTTAAAAATTTCAAAACAGTAAATGAGTGAGAGATAAATTTACAGCTAACTGTATGACCAATTATTGAGGAAGCTTTACTTAAAATGCTAGGGATTAGTTAATGCTAGGAATTTACTTAAAATGCTAGAGAAAATAATTTTTTCTAGGAAACACTATTTAAATAATCTAAATAATAATTTCAACTGTGAATTTAGAAATTTCGAAAAACAGTTTTTGAAATTTTCGAAAAGGTAAAGCAAAATAAAGAGAGAATTTAATTATATATATATATATATATATATATACAGTCGAACCTCTGTTTAACGAAGTCGCTAAATTCCGATAACAAGTTCGTTGAATAAAAAATCATCTTTTAAAATACTTAAGGAACACAAAACAGGTTTTAAATTCATAAACACTAGACATAATTATTAAAATACCAATTGATGCACTTTTATCTTGTAAACTAGTATCTATTTATTTTATAAATTTTAACCATAAAAGAAATCTGCATGGAAAGCAAGAATAGAGCAAAACATTATCCAGTGTTACACTATTATGCTATATTCATTTTCAACTAAGAAAAGGCTAAATTTATATGTAAAATTATAGCTGCATTTATTATAAGAGTAATTTTAAACATACATTACCACATGTGTTCTTAAGTTCAGTTGCTATAAGGATAAAATCCGTTAACTTGAATTGAGTTTTTCGTTTGAAATGCAAACAAAACGGGAAAGGGGGATTAATTCAATGCCCTTTCCCTCATAAAATGCGTCAACAAGTTTGAAATGTTCAGAAATATTTTGGAAAATAGGAAAAGTGGATCTCAATGAAAAGTTCGTTAAATAGAAAATACACTTCGTTATTTGCAAGTTATTTTGCGAAGAAATTTCCAAAATGTTCTCGGTTCCACAAAAAAATTCGTAAAATAGAGAAATTCGTAAAATGGAAGTTCGTTAAATAGAAGTCCGACTGTATATATATATATATATATATATATATATATATATATATATATATATATGTAGCATAATAATAAATAAATACAAAAAAACACGAAGAAAATTAAGAAAAACAATAAACAATCATTCTTGAAAAATTTCCCGTTCATGTAAGTTCATTTGATTTCGCTACTCGCTTTATGGATTATGTTTTATGTTCTATTCTGTTTTTTCTTTATACTTTATTTTCAGTTTTTACGTGTTATTTTTACTTATTGTGTTTTATTTTATTTGTTGTAATTTTTCTAAAACTTTTTTGAGTGCTCCCCATACTATTGTATTGATATATTTTGCTTTGGTTATATTAATACAATATTAGAAAGCACTCTTTTTTGCAGATATAATCGTGTGGGCTGATAAAAAGATTATATCTTTCTTTCCGGATTTTTTTAAAAGAATCCTTTTTTTTCTCTCTCTCTCCCAGTTTTTGTTTATATATATATATGTTTCGTATTTATATATATATATATATATATATATATATATATATATATATATATATATATATATATATATATATATATATATATATATATAATGGGAACATTAAATTAATAATATAAGTTCAAAAATTTCTCCTAGATATGAATATATATTCATATATACAATGTATGGATTTTGAATATGAATTATAGATATGAGTATATATATCTCCTACATATTAATATCTATATATTTGAATACCATACAAATTAATACATCTTTTTTTTTTTAGCCAATTTAACTATAGTTTCTATTATTCATATATTTTTATTAAAAAAAATCAAAGGACTGCATTTTTTTAAAAATACATATTCTTTTCCTTTTTTTTTTCAATAATAGTTTTTTCAACGAGTGAAAATTACATTTCTTAACTAGTTGCTCTTTATTCAATTTTCAAATATTAAATATTAATCACCAGACTTATGATAAAATGTTAAAAAGGATTTTTCTGGAGAAAAAATATCAATGATTTTTTTTTAATTTATGACCAGTGAAACTATTAAATAGTATTATCTTTTTGAAGTTGGATTTAAGTGATATAAGTAAAATGTGCACTTCGCTATATTGATCAGAAAATTTTACAAGCAAAATATACAAGCGTAAATATTTTTGCCAAATAAAACAAATCCAACTACTACTATAGAATTGATTTAGATAAACCATGTAATTGATAAACAATGTTCTCCACCATCCCTCAACAGAAAAAAAAAATTGCAATTTGCAACCCTACCTTAAAAAATGTCAGAAGTAGGTATGCAGCGTAATTTTTTGAGGATTGAACTTGCAAGCATGCAACTTTCTCGAAAGCAAATGAGATAAGAAAGCAATAATTAACGAATTATCCAATGAAAAATTCATTTATAATGAAGAAGAACAACTCTTTTCTTAGTTCTCCGTCCCGATTATCTTTTTTTTCTGAAAGATTTCGTTACTCTTTATTCATGATTACCTTATTTCGTTATACTTTGTGTCATCTGATAACTACAAGATATCATTTCTTTTCTTTCTTTTTTAACATCTTTTATTCGCCACTTAATGGTATTATGCTATCAGTATAGCGATTATGGCATTGTAGCAATTTCAGTGATTGCAGACTGCAGTGTGCTTTTTTTTCTTCTGGATATTGTCGTTGTAATATAAGATTAGACCAAAGTGATTATTAAAGATAGTGAAGATTCTTGATAAATATTACTTAAAAGAAAAAAATGTACTATTTTAACCCTGACAATTGACATTATCCTTTCTTTGACAAAAAAAAGGTGCACATTAAATCATATCGTCATGCAAATTTGATACATTATTAGTTGAACCATATTAATAAGTACATTTCTTTTACTTTACTATCCTATATTATGGCTCGATTTAACTCTTAAAAGCTGTAATTGATGCTGAATTCACACTGAAAATAAAGGGAGAAAATATAATATAATATCGTCTAAATTATGAGTATTTACTTTTTGTGGTTTGCAGTAATCGTTTTCAGTTTACTGCTGTACAAGTCAAAAAACAACGTAAATGCTTCATATTTGATTCTGAGAAAAGTAGCGTAACAACTATTTTCCTTCTATTGCTAATGTTATGAACGTTAAAATGAAATTTTTAAAAAAAACCAGATAAAACAAATTTATTTTTGAAAAAGAAAATTGCAATGTATAGCTTACCATACAAAGATACTAAATATATAAAAATCTCAATTTTGAATTTTTTTTTTCTCGTTTACGTTGATTTTTCAATTGCACGGCTGTATAGTCTGTCTGTGGAAAAAACTCCCCTCGCTTATCCAATGAAACTCCCCTCGCTATTCATTGGACTCAGTGACGGTGACTATGGAATCTACTATTAGATACCATAGCCGCCTATTACTAGTGAGTAGATTATATTATTAACTATTTCAAGTAAGTGTCGGGCTAATATTTAAGACAGATTTTGTCTCGGGTATTTCTTGTTTCCATAACGGCAGACAGCTTTAGATTTCGTGACAAGAAGAGTTCTTTCTATAGACAAACTATAGATCCGTTTACAAAAACTCACTGTTTCGCTTCGACACATTCTCCTTGACGCCATCGCATCATTTTAAATTCCAATTTCTTTCAGATTCGCACTCACCACTGAATGTCTCCCCTTTGATCAATCTGCTGGATTGACCAATCAGAAGTTCTGGTTCTCCGTCATTAATTGTTCGCCTTACACCTCACTATTTATCAACCACATACAGAAATCTAAAAAGAAATATTGTCTTGTAGTGCGAGTATCGTCTTATCTGCAAATCGATGGGGTGAAAATGCATGCGCTTTCTCACCACCTCAACGCTCCCTATTGATCAGTGTCTAAAGAAATGCGAAATTCACGCTTTTAACTTGAAAACTCTCTAAATAAATGAATACTTGAAAATTTTCTAAACAAATGAGCTCTCTAAATAAATGAATAAATGTAAGTAGTAAATATATATCGATATTGGATAATTATTTTTTGAAAATGTTATATTCCTGTTAAATATAATCTAACTCTGTACTATTTTTAATTTTAAAAGTCTCCAAACTTATCGATAAAAAAGCCCAATTTGCCAAACTATAAGAAAATCATGTAAACAGGCTGTTGTTGTGATGGTAATGCTCAAAGGTTGGTTTCACCGCGTGTATAGTTCAATTATGTCAGGACTAGGAAGTACTCAGAACAACAACCGAATGGTTGTTGTTCTAAGTACTTTCTCCTCCAGTCAGTGGTTTAAAAAACTGAAAGAATTGTAATTCATACATGGATACTCCACACCGTGGCATAAAAAGTTCTATTCATTAAATGAAGATGCCATCGCATCATAAAATGTTCCAATTATCCAGTCAAAAGATCAAAAATGAAATCAAAATTAAGAAAGACTGTAACAGTGAAATAAATAATCTGAACCAAGCTTTACCAATGTATTGGTAAATATAACACAATGAAACTAAAATAAACAAAAAAAAATACCATTTGGCTCATGGGCTGCAATAGTGGCAAAACTCAAAAAAAATGCGTTTTGGACTAAGAACAGGTGTAAACATGAAAAGACACATTCTTTTCAGCAACAATACTAGCACTACTTGAAGGTAATCTTCGTTTAAGCAAACTAAAGCATTTCTTATGCATTTTCATTAGCAATGAAAACTTTAAACCCATTTATCTCAAAACATGATTTCTTGAGTTGTGCTGCTATTGCAGCCCATGAGCGATATTTTTTTTTAAATTTTTAATTCATAATATTTCTGTTGCTTGTTTTATTCCTGAACATAAGCTCTCGCAAAACTCCGCGCGTCGATGCTTCTCAACAGGAAGGAGATGACCGCTTCATCTGTTAGCCGGAATATTTATTCTGGAGCTTCAGAACTCACAAGAAAAATTTTAATGCAAAATTTGAAAATCGAGCTTCGAGGTGAAGAATGACTGGTTTCACATCAGCTTTGATATTAAATTTCGCTTCTGTCAAAGCTACCATTTAACCTTAACTCACTAGTTACACAAAGAGATCTTATTCTAATATTAAAGTGAAGAGTGAAGTCTCAGTCATTTTTAAAAAGCAACTCGAATAAATCATCAAACATCGAACGAAATTTACTTTCATTTTCTTTTCCAGTTCGACATATCGTAAAACTGATTTGATCAGACGTTCACACGACCTTTAACTTTATCTCATCAATTGTTGACACTCTTCAAGATCCTGTCGCGACATAACTAATAAAACTCTTCGACTATGAAAAAGGTGTTTTTTTTCCAAAGCTCTCCACTAAAAGTGAATGGCCAGCCTGTACGACGACGTTACCAAAATATTATTTCCTATGCAAATATTCAAAGCCAGAAGTTGAAAGAAAAGCTGAATAGTTCATTCAAGCTTAATTTTGTTTAATCAATCATTGCAAAGGTGTTATCTCTTTCAATTTCCTCTCGGCTTTATTGTTGCCAACAAACATTTTATAATAGTTAAGTCAGAGAAAAATAAATAGCTTAATTTTCATGCATTGAAAGCGATTTAATTGACCGAGTAGAGATAAGATAAAAGTTTGACAAGGCATTGTCCTCCGGTCATTTCAGTATGCATTCAATTTTTTTTAGCTAATGACATTCGCAAATTGATTTTCAATCATAAAGAAAAATTAAAGTGTCACATTTGTGTATCATTATTATCATTATCTAACAGCATCGATAGCAGTATTGCTTGATTTTGAAAGCTGTTTTAATCCGAAAATAAAATAAATGGAATAAGTATTTTGAATATGCATAAAATCTAAAGATGTAGAATAATATTACTACAATTGATATCTATGTCATTATGAGCAACATATTAAACAAGTTTCACTTTCTTCTAAGCTTGCTGATTCATTTCTATGTAAAATTAGACACTACTTATTAACTTTAAGTTTTAAAAATCTTATAAGTTAAATTATTTTGATTGAATAAAATAAATACGTTATATTCTTTTTGGTGCTGATCTTGGCGCCAAAAAAAATTGCCAAGGAGGGGGCATCTTATTGCCAATTTTTACCCTCATTTTACAAACGCTATAATTTTGCTGTTTTTAAAGGTTTATATATATATATATATATATATATATATATATATATATATATATATATATATATATATACAATCATCAAATTGTCATATGTTAGGAAATCAGAGGATCAGTTCATCAGCAAACCGTTATATCGTTTTATAAGTTAATTGATGAATCAGGAAATTGTTGTTTTAGGAAAAATTAATTTTCTAACTAAATAATCAGAGAATCGGTAAATCAGTTAATATGAAACTATGATTTGTGAAACGGCGAATTGGTGACTTTTTTTAAAATTTTATTTATAAACGTTTGTTTATCCATTGTAAAATGTTATATTCAAAATATGTTTATTTATGTACTTCCAAACAATTATGATAAAATTAAATATTCTACAATTGTGTTTTCGTTTAAAATAAAGGCTATGTTGTAATTAATGTTGTTAAGTTGTTAAGTTGTAATGTTGTTTTTGTGCTCGAAGAATGCTTTTATTAACTTTTTCAACTTTTCAGTCAGAAAATATAATTTTTGAAAAATACCTATTTGTGGATGATAAAATAAATTTCTTGAAAATAAATTCAACTCTTGTTAATAAAAGCAAGCATATTGAAAGATAAAAAAATAAGGAAGTTAATTCTCAATATTGATGGTAAGATAATATGTATAACAAAAACACAAATATTGTTATTTAAACCTTAAAGGCAACCACCAGTTTGCTTTTTACTGTTTCTTGATTCTTCTATACTATTTCCTGGTAAAATACTTTCTTATAATTTTTGTTCTAGGAAAGCTTTTATTTTCAAAAGCATTTTATATAAAGTAAAAATTACCTACTTTACAGAAATTATAAGCAACATTACCATGGCATTGTTTTGCTAAAAGATATTATCAATTCAATTTGAATTGGAATTTTTATTAAAGTATACTACCATGGTTAACTAGACACGACATAAGGCAAATAAATATCAAGTATAAATATATATTTGATTTTGTATAACTTGTATATCGTAATTTTTGGAATCGCCATAACGAAATGTCATTTATTGAATAAATAAAAGTAGATGAGAATATGTCTGTCACTGTTTATTTAAATATCAAATGATATCGAATTTTATTCGTAATAAAAACTAAATACTAAAAAACTTTTTAATATATATTTTCTTTAAAGAGTTTTTTTAATAGTTTTTAATTAGCTCTTTATTATATTCACTTCTAATTTGTTTTATTTCTCTGATGTTATTATTTGAGCAGTTGCAAGGTTTCAAGCAAACAGATTATGCTAACATATTCCACAACGCTATAAAACATTTTGTGTCTATGTTACAATGCAACATTTTGTGTCTATGTTACAATGCAACATTTTGTGTCTATGTTGCAATGCAACATTTTGTGTCTATGTTACAATGCAACATTTTGTGTCTAGGTTACAATGAAATACTGAAAGTAGTGAATACCAATATTCTGAGTATAAACATTCTCACAGTAGCTTTACAGATTTATTTTTAATAAACTTCTTTTAAATATACTCTACGTTGCCTCAAATTTTAAATTTGTTTTCTTTGATATTTTTATTAAATTACCATTAAAACTTCATAAAAACTGGTTATGTTTCAAAAGCAATATGAAATATATATATAGCTACTATAGTATTTTTAAACTTGTAGTGAATGATACTTGATTTTAATACAATTTATTCAAACATTAATTCATTAATTAAATTTAATTAATTAGTTTTAGTTTTATATGGGAGAAAAAATTATAATTATTTAATAAAAAGTTGTTTTTTTTGTTGACCTAAGTAGGAGTTGACCAAAAAAATTTTTATGTTACTTGGTTTTTTTTTTTTTATGAAGTAAAAAAATAAAATTAATAAAGTTGAAGGAAGTTTACATTTTTTGGCGACTTTTCGCGTGATTCGGGCTAACCAAAAAGTATCATAGTATTTTTATTTAAAAAGTAAAGAAAACAATAACCTCTATAGCCCGACAGTGAAACAAGTAATGCATGAAAAGTAAACAGAAATGGTTATTGTGTCTGGAAAGAACTGCCCTTCATTTTATAAGAAAGAAAAAAACTTTGGAATTGACATCAGAATGGGGAAGTGTCGACTTGTTACATTAATGACATATTAAAAGATCAGGAAAAAAATTTACTTTCTCAGTAACGACTTCAACTTTTGTTTTCACTCTTACTTTAAGTATGTCTAAAGACAAAAATAATTATTATCAATTAGGATCTTTGTTCTTCAATCAATTTTTTGAGTTGCGTCTGAAAGATTAGTTAATAGACCGGATAGAAATAAATTAAAATAAGTTGTCATTGAATTCGATAAATTTGTGAGTTAAATTGTCGTCTTTTCATTATTTTTAAACATAGCTAGAATAATTATTTCTTAAAAAAAGGTACTGTTTTTTTTTTTTTTTTTTTTTTTTTGCACTTTTTTAAGATACTTGTAGTTAAGCTCCCTTTTCACTGCCGCTCACCAACTCTGATGATTGTTTTACAATAATCGTTATTTCGTAGCATAAAACTAACTTATCGTGTTAAATTTTCACGACGAATATTGATTGCCTGCGTAAATAAAACAGTAAGATACTTTTCAATTAGCCGGGCTCAAGGAAATTCAACTGTTTTATATTATTTAGTTTTTTATTTAGTTTGATTTTCATGTGTTAAAAAATAAATAAAGTTGGAGGAAGTTTACATATCTTTGTGACATTTTGCGTGCTTTCGGCTAACTAAAAATATAACCAAAAAAAGGTTGTCAATGATTTCATATATTTATGAGTTAAATTATCACCTTTTCCTTAATTTAAATATAGCTAGAATAATTATTTCTTAAAAAGAACTGATTTATTTTTTTTGCACTATTTTTAAGATACTTGTAGCTAAACTCCCTGTTCTCTAGAGCTCACCAACCTCGATTATTCTTTCGGAATAATTGTTGTTTAAATAAAATAGTTTTTTCTACGATGGGTAAAATTGTTTACTTAAAATAAATGTGCTATAGTAATTCTGTTTGTTTACGTTTGTGTCCCCACGTCATATGCCCTTACATTTCCCTGATGCTTCTATTAAGATTCATTAGAAAATCTAAATAGCTTTTTTTAGCAATCAAAGTTTATAACATTTAAAATAAAGGTATATTGTTATTACAAATTTGGTGAGTGCACCGTAATTTAATATTTTCGTTTACCAAACAGGCTGATATATTTAATGCAATTTGTGCATGCATCACATAGTGCAGGAAGCTGATCGAATTTTTTAATCATTCAACGAATATCTTTTTAACTGTAATTTATCATTCTATATTAATGTAATTTGCAACAAAAAATAATAATTGTAGAACGGTTAATAAATTGACAGACCCATTTAAATAAATTCATCTTAAACTGTAGCGTATTAAGGTATCATTGAATTACATTATCATAAAGAAACAACTTATTTTGTTTTAACTATTTTTATTGTAACTATTTTTATTTGTGTTAAAAAAAAATTTCGTAATTTAGAAATAAATCAAAATCAGAAACGTAGTAAAACAGAGGACAATAAGATAGATAATATGATTTGGCGATTACATATATTTATTTGATTAACATACTTGTGAATAAAAATTTATTAAAACATGTTTACTAATTTCATTCTGTAATTTATTAATTTTTGGGAGTTTAAAGTTCGAATCCGCTACTTTTGGAGCTCCTATTCACTACTTTATAAGTTCTGGCTACAAAGATTTGATTTTATTATGAATAAACACATTATAATCAAATAAAAAAAAATATTACTTAATAATTTATTATTAAAAATTTAATTAATTGATTAATTTTCTCGCCATATACCTTTTGCTGACTCCTTTATAACTAACTTATAACGGCATTGTTTACTCTTTAATAACTTAAATGTTGTAAGTACTCCACAACATTTAGTGTAACTGTTGAAAATTATCATCTGTTTAATTTTTAACTTTGATCTAGTTCATAAAATTAAGTTGCTATGGTAACAATTTGTTGTTGTTTTTTCGAGCTTGTTCGTTCTTTTTTGTGGAGAAGGAACAAAATGGCTTTGAGTTGATATTTATTCATTTCTGAGCATTAATATATTCATATTTGCGCCATTTTGTATCTTTTAGCATTTCGAGTTTTATTGATAAAGTGAGTATTTTTCATATTTTTGTAAATAGAACTGTAAAATAAACTATTTTGTGTGTTGTAATTTGTTTATGGAATAATTAAGAGCAATGACATCATTAACTAATTCTAATTCAAAGTGCAAACGGAAAGCCCCTTTGTTATGGTCTCTGTAGAGGAGATTTTTACACTGACGATGCGGTTTCCTGAGCATGCGTTTCATCAGCATGCGGTTTCCTGAACTATTTCCATAAATTCTCCCGATTCTGACGCTATTGTAATGGATGCAGTCATACTTTCAGAGTGGTTAACCGTTGATTATGTTGGAAAATAAATTGATTTTTAAAAAAAAAAAATTTAAAAAATGTTACAGAAATATTTAATTTTTAAAAAATCTATCACATTCCGATTTAGAAAAAAAAATTTTAACCAAAAATTCACAGAAATTTTTTTTTTTTTTTTTTTACATATAGAGGCTTATTTGTCGATTTTCAGCACCCACTGTTTTAATTTACCAGACCTCGTTCCTCAGGCAGTTTCAGAAAACTATCTTAAATCATTTTTTTTTTCATTCTTTTGACAACCAGAACAAACTGTAGCGGATTCTTACAGGTTTCCCAGGTTGCTTACGTTGCGTATTTTTCGGGCTTCATTTTTTAAAAAAAGTATCAGCCTAGATACAGAAATTGACTAAAGCATAGAAGTACCCACTGAGAGAACTAAGCGAGTTCGAATTGCAAATCAATTTTGAAATGAAATCTTGAAGTAATTCTGAAGGACGGCGTCACCAGTGACCTCTCAACATTTTTGTCATTTTTTGTACATTTTCAATGCGCAGCTTTTATCAGATTTTAATGATTTTTGCTATTTAATAGATTGAGTTCAGATATTTTCATACATAATAAAAACAATAATCAATCAAACAGAGGATTCGATGTTTTCAGTCTTAATTAGTAGTAATTCGCCAAATTTCGATAGAGAGATGTCCAAGCCAGAGGCTGAACTATATCAATCAGTGGAATAAATCAATTATCGTAATTTTGTGGTTCTGAACGACAACTAGTTGTTTGCACCATTCCTATTGAACGATTCATACTCCTATCCCAATAGAAACGTATACCTTTGGTTGAATTGATAGATTGATCATTGATAGATTTCCAGTGAACAGGCAGAGTCAAGTGACGTCAGCTTAGACATCTCTTTAGTTAAAAATATCTAAATTTAAAAGTTTCTGGTGGTACGTAAAACATATTGTTCACAAGCAGCACAAATTAGTAGCAGTACAAAATAATAAAAGGTATTAAAAAATTTATTTTTCTTTAAATCTCAAAAAGTATTTCAAAACTGTTATCAAGCATAATAGGTTGCAGACATCAACAAGTGAATATAAATTAATTATAAGTTTCGAATTAATACAGAAACTTAATTTTAGTAAGTGGTAAAACTCATTCTTTTAAATTTTTTATTTCAAATCATTTTATAAAAATGCATTGGAAACAGATGGTTAAAAAGAGCATTTTCCAGCTATAAGTCTACAAATTAAAAACTTTACAATTACTCTTTCTAAAGTAACAAACATAGGTTGCTTATGAGAATTTTTTTGTTTCTTTTTTTTTATTCCCAAATTTTATAAAAGATTAGATTTTCGTTAAACATTTTTCATTATCTGAAATACAATTATAAAAAAGGAAATCAAATCTAAAATCGATGTTTTTATTTGCTAAAATGTAACAGAAAGACAATTGAACTTCAAGTAATTTGTTTAATATTTTCGAATGGGGAAATTGTAATGCATTAAAAAGAACCAAAATAAATTCCATAATGTATTAAAAAAACAAAAGCAGAATTTTATAATTTCTATTATTGTTTAGAACTGTTCAGACAAAAGCTGCTTAAACAAACGAAGCGGAATAAAAATTCAATTTCATGAATCAATTTTTTTTTCTTTCGAATTTCTTTTTATAGCATACATTTAATTTAGATTCTGTAGCATACACAAAATGTTTATAATATACACACTATGTCTATATTATGCGCAAAATGTCTATAACATAAAATATATACCATCTCTGCCATTTTAACCAAAGGTATACATTTTAGACAAATGTATACATAAAAGCAGCTTACGAACCATCAGGATAATGAATGTATTTAGCTCTATTATTCAACTCCAGACATATCCGGCGGTAATTTTGTTCTAAATAAAAACAAAATTAATGACTCATTACATGTCTGGTGATGTCGAAGGGTGACTAGCGCACTCGCTACAGGAATCTGAAGCTACTGATTGCTCGTGAAGTTCCACTCTGCATGCAAATTAGCTCATCAACTACAACTCTACCTCATTGAAGAAGTTTTTACAACAACCATACGTCGCATTCCAAAATTCCACTTCGCTTTTACTTCTTTCCTTTCTGTTGCCAACAGTCGTTGTCTAATTAATGTCCTTGAATGTCATTTAATTTAGAGATCTGTAGACACCAGTTATCTGTCTTATTCCCGTACTGATTCTTGTAGATAAAGAGCCGTTTTCTGTTTCATCTTAAAAGAATTATGTCCACTAATCAAAGATAAAAGGAAATGGCGTAAGCCAAATTTTCGCTATCTCCGGATTACTTCATTGCTTAAAACTCTCGCGTTAAAATGTTATCTATGTTGTCTAGAAATGAAATGTCTACAACATATTAATTTCTTTTTCTTTGAATATACTGAAGAAATAATTTCATTGTTTTTCTGGAAAAATCGTTGTTTCAAAGAAAAAGATCATATTACAACATACGGTTCGTGAATGAATGGGCCATTTATAACGCTTTGCAACGCTTAAATTTCATCGCAAGAATAGAGCTTTTATCTTCAACAAGATCTTCCTTACAGGTGTTTTTCAAAACTCTTTCGCCAAGGAAAATAAAGAAAATTCCCAATTTGATCGCTTTAAACTCGGATAAAAAATTGAAATTTTTAGCTGTATATTCTGCCCTACTTAAAAGAAATGTCTAGACTTAAAAAACGGAAAAAATAGTACTACTTTTTTTAAATCTATGAACTAGGAGAAGTTTTTACACCTAAACAAAAATTATGAACAATTTACAGTTAACTCTGGGGATCATTTTTTTCTGGAGTATGCGATTTTTTCACAAATTTTAAATATTTTTTATAGCTGATTTTGAATCTCAATCGGTTTCTCTCCCCTAGTTACAGATTTTTCTTAGAAGTGACATTTATAGTTTATTTTTTTTTGTTAAAATGTCCAAGTTTAAAAACGTTATATGTAACAGGGTGTCGCATAGATGATGCGACAAATTTCAAGGGAAATTACGACGCATCATAAATATTAATATTGAAAAGGAGCCCACTCCCGGAAATGTTCTCTTTTTCCATTACGAACTGTTTCTTCATGTGCTTATGAACATGTCATAATAGAAGAAGCGCCCTTAGCTGAGTGCAAGGATATTTTCGGGCATGGGTTCGTGTGTAATTTTAATCATGATGATATGTTCTAACACCCTAGAAGTTTGTTGCAACATTAACGCAACCGCTAGCTATAGATAACGTTTTTAAACTTGTACATTTCGACAAAAAATAGACTGAAAATCTTCTTTTAAAAAAAACTGTAGCTTTAGGAGTAAAACTAGTTTCAGATTTAAAATCCCTCCACCCGAATTCGTCAAGACCAAATATTTGTATAGATGCAACATATAAATGTAAAATGCAATTTTTTACCCAATATAATTGTCTTTTTTTGTATATTTTAATAAGGCAATAAATGCATCAGAGTTACTTTTAAAATTTCTTAAATATTAAATTACAAACGCTTTTAATTTTTGCAAAATTGAAGCTTTTCCTCGAATTGACATTTTGCAACATTTCAACTGTCAGACATATGCTTAATATGCATGAGTGTTAGGAAACCATATCAGTTATAAAAATAGTTTATTATTTGCTAAAGATTATTATTTCATTTGATGACAAAACCTAGAGTAAAATTTTAAGGCGCTTACAGAAAGCAATTTTAAAAGAGGTTGTCCAATTTTTTTTTCGAGTACATTATTGCTTTTTGTTCTAATTAATACTGGTTATTGAAAAAGATTTTTATGAATATATAAGTTTCATTAGGCATGTATTTAATAGATTAATAAGCCCGCCATAGATGTAGAAATTTTTTAATTTTCTGAGTCCGGCCCTATGTTTAATCGTTGATCATCATGCTTTTGATAAAAATACTTTTTCACATTCTTTTAAAAATAATACGTTTATAAACTTCAACCAATATGTAGTATTTTAGCTAAATACTCACTCTTTCTTAGTAGGTGTTTCTATTTACTTTTTAACAAAATTGTAGCTCCTTTCTTTTTTTTTTCTTTAAAAAAAATTAAAATAGTATATTCGTAGCTTCGAAAAAAATTTAGAATCTACCACAAAAATTGAAAGTTAAATAATTTTAATAACTTAATTAATTAAAATTTATCGTAGAAATTAAACAATTTTTAAAATGGCCTTTAAACGCGTCCTTCGCCATATAAATTGTAATTTTTAAGATTTAAGAAATGCCAAGTAATAAAAGCTAACTATTATTTAGGGTTACAAACCCAGGGTCAAAATCATGCTTTCTCTTTAAAAAAAAAAAAAAAAAATACCTCTCTTTTTAAGGATTCCGTTAGCTGATCTTTAAAACATGAAGCCGCAAGTAGTTTAGTCAATAAATGAACTTAAACCATGCACCTTAAAACACTAAAAAGGTTTTCCTTGCCAAAAATAACTGCATTAGTATTACTAACAAGAAAATTTCCAAACTTTTAACTCCCGTAACAATGTCTCTTTCCCCGTATGGCTGAAAAATACTGATCAAATCTACATTAATTTGATCTATTAATTATCACAAAAAACTTCTTTAAGCCTCATTCGATATTGTTGTCAACGACTTAATGCCAAGCTCAGCCTCTGCAGAACATATCCTGGACTACTTGGGTCCTTCCAGGGAAGATTTATACTCTTCTCACCTTCTGGTTCTCGATTTTCTGAGGGTTAACGGTCTAGTGGATCTTGTCTGACTTCGTCATACAGTTGGAGGACAAGCCACAACAACAATATTTGTGTTAAAACACAATAAACTTTCAAGTTAAAAAAATAAAACTATTTCTTAAGTTCTTTTTCTCAATAACAACTTGCCGACTCCCAGGAAATGAGAATTGAAAAATAGGGGATTTCTGCATTCATAGGCATATTAAAGGTCGTTGCATCCATTCTCAAGTCTGAACAGTTATTTTCCACATCCTGCAATACTTAGATACTAAACTGATATAATTAGCATTTGAGAAAATTCGGAAACATTGTACAGTTAATTTGTTATTTTATTTCATAGTACTAGAATTACGAACAGATGACAATGAATTTTGCAAATTCACAAGTCAATAATTTTAATAAATGATCAACGTTTTATTCGGAAATAAAATAATTCAAGGATAATTGTTTCTTTATTTATTTTTTTTTTTTTTTTCACGATGCTAATCGTGGAAGGACAACACTGCTTGTAAAATGTCTCTATCTAGCATTTCGGTGGCCTCAATGCCTTCCGCTCAAATGAGGCGGTACATTTTCTCCAAGCTTCTTAAAAGGCCCTTTTCCACCCTACTGAACCGTGATACTTCTTCCAGCAGCACATAGAGATCGTAATATAGAGATCAGTGAGCGCAGCAGTTCGTAACAAACCACAGCAGTGGCGGCTAAAATATCTATTTATATCGATTTCATTTTAAAATCAATTCATTGTATTTAAACTTTTAGCAACTGTTTGTTATAAAAGACCTAATTTCAGTTGGTATTGATGGAGGAAAAAAAAAATTTTTTTTTTGAACAATTGAAAAAAAAACTTTTCTTTTTTTTTTAACATTGTTAATAATGTCCATAATGATTTAAATCCCAACATTTTACCATCCTTTAAACCTCAAAATAAATAAATAATTAAATAAACTAAAAAAAATTCAAATAGTTTACTGAAATAGAAAAAAAATTTTTAGCCGATTATAAAAGACAGATATGAGGAAGTTATAACTTTTAGATAAGGTCGTATTATTTTCACTGAACAAAATGTATTCAGTTAAAAAGAGAATGAATAGTAAATGAATGAATAGTTGTTTTCAAGAATATGGAAATACCAATTTTTTTTTTAAAAAAATGGCGCTTAGGAATAGAAACTCCGTATATCTTCATTGCAAACATAGAAGGAGTGTTGCGGTTTTCCCCAAAATGACGGAGTACCAATACTTAAGCTACGTAGACGTACTTAAGGTCTAGTAGGGGCAGATCTGATCGAACTCAACTGTCTATGATGTGGAAACGGTGAGGGGAAAATTCTATTGTACATATGCCTTAATTCTTTTTAATTTTTACTAATGAACTGATGATAGATATTTACTCTATTCATTAGTAATCGTCAGAGCATTTACAAAAATACAGTTATTCATTCATGATGTGCCCAGCATTTTAGATTCTCTGTTAATTTTTTTCTAATTAAATTATACCAATACAATTCTGCAATCATCATTTTTGAAATATATTTTCATAACATACATATGTATTTTGATAAATATTTTTCTTTTCGTAATTTACATTCAAAACAATTTTCAACATCATCCAAATTAGTTTCCATTTGTTTAAACCGTTATCAATTTAAATATCAAATAATCAAAAATAGACAAATGTGTAATTTTTAAACAACTTACTCAAAACTACAAATCACATAATTTTATTATTGTTAATTACGCATAGCAATAATTTAATTTACCTTTAACAATGTTCATAATTTTATTTAGAATTGACAAAAATTTAAATTTTTGTCAGTTCTAAAAATTGAAAAGCACTATTTCTCCTAATATAATAAAGCGACTTGTTCAGGGGCTCCCATATGTTTGAATTTAGGGGGGGGGGGCTCATGAAAGAAAACAACAAATAGCTTAATGCATTAAAAAATTAATGAAAGGAATTTTTATCTATTTAAATATTTTTAACTTAATTAGCTGAATAACTAATTAATTTAAATTAATTTCACTTTTAACTATACATGATTAATCAAACATGCATATGTTTCATTACGCATATATTTTCTAGGGAGGGGCAAAGGCCCCTTCGGCCTTCCCCTATGGGCGCCCATGAACTTGTTTATTTTTCCATCTTTTCTAAAAGGTGTGAGGCTGTAGAATGACTTTCTATTATCTAAAGTTTATTAAGTATATAAAAAAAATCGAGAAAACTCAAATAAAAAAATCCAATACATCAGGGAAAAGGAGCTTATAATGAATGATACAATGCCCATTTCTTTAGATTTCATACATCCATAAGAATAGCCCCCTTATTCAAAAATCTTGAATCTGATACACTTTTCCATTTGGTTAATCCTGAAGAAAAAGATTTGTGATGAACCTTAAAAATTTCCTACTGCGAGGAATAGGATAAGACATTAGCAGGTTAGTTGCAGCCCATAGCAAACACTTTTTGACACATTTACAATTTTATATAAAGATTGTAAATATGTACAGATAATTATATATTTATTTGAAAGTTTAGACGTGATATTTTAATAAGCATTAATTTCATAGAAATCTCGAAAGTAAGTTCCAATTCGTTCTACCGCCACCGCAACGGTTGTGTCGTCACAGAAGTGCGCAAGCGTCTCAGGTTGATTATCTGTCTAATGACGACATTACAGCAAAATTTTGTTGCGTTTCCATGTGCTAAGGAACATTCAAAATGTTAAGTAATGCTAATGCTGATCCTGCCGACTGTGTGATACAGTTTTTGAACACAAATCATGTTAAGTCACCTGAAATTTCAATAAAAATGCCTCTTCTAAATGTTAATAACCAAGAGAAAGCATTACATGGATGCTTGTTCAAAAAAAAGTAGATAAAGTAGAAAGCAGAAATTTTGCAATGAAGTTCGCATCTTAATTTATATATACTACGTTTCACATGCAAATGAGTTGATAAGAAAATATTTTAAGGTCATCCATATGATAAAAAATAGTCTTAATAAATATAATTTAGATCGGAACACCTTTCTCTAAAGTCAAAACTTCATGTATAAATTCATATTCAAATAAATAGATAAAAAGATACTCAAACTCAAAAATATATGCTAAATAATGAGTGCTTTGTATGGCGTAAGTGAATCATAGCTGAGATAAATGATAGACATCGTCGACTGAGATAAATCATGGATTTATCTTAAATCAACACTTTTTGATCATTTACAGCAAAAGGTTGACTATGAAAAGCAGGTTGCTATGGTTCTGATTTGATTTGAATTTTTGAACTACCAGAATGTATTTTTTTAGCTTAAAATACTGTTAAAATTATAATTGTATTCTATCATTAGAAATGTGACTAATGTTTTTTTTTTTTTTTTTTTTTTTCTTCATAGAAGCAACTTTAATTTCTTGTCAAATATCGTAAATTTCATAGTGTTTTCGTAATAATAATAAATAAATTTATAATATAACAAATTTCAACATAAAAACGTAAATAAATTTCATAGTAAGTTTGGTACTTACGTATTAACGCAACCTGACCAAAATTCGCATAAATCGCCAAATTTGGCGACCCTACTTACGGCAACCCTAAGTGATTTATATTATTTTTCGTCACACATCTTGAATAAATGTATACCGGGCAGTGGCACTTGACCTTAAAAAAACATCAGTGTAGGATATACCGGGCAAATGTATACCGGGCAGTGGCACTTGACTTTAAAAAAACATCAGTGTAGGGTATACCGGGCAAATGTATACCGGGCAGTGGCACTTGAACTTAAAAAAACATCAGTGTAAGATATACCGGGCAAATGTATACCGGGCAGTGGCAGTTGACCTTAAAAAAACATCAGTGTAGGATAAACCGGGCAAATGTATGCCGGGCAGTGGTACTTGAATTAAAAAAAACATCAGTGCAAATCGCATACATACAAAAAACATAACATACAAATCGCGCCAACCTGGTTGCGATAATACGTAAGAACCGTAAGTTTCATAGATTTATTTTTTAAATAAAAAATTTAAAATATTCGCAAATCTTGAAATAAATGAGTCACAAAGAGCAAACTTAGAGCAAAGAGCAAAATTAAGAGTTGATTATAAAACAGAAATGAAGTTCAACTTAAAAGGTTTGAATGTGTGCTTCAAGTTAGACTTAAACTCTCTGATAAATGTGATCTCATTCAGAAAAAAATGTCGTAACTTTTAAGCTTTGTTGATCGAGAACTGAAATTTTCGTGTACCAGTAAGAATTGCATTGACATGAATTTAGAATTTGAAAATGTGTCAGAATCAACATTTGCGTTTAAAGAGATAAAACTAAAATTTAAAAAAAATAATAATAAAGAGAGATTTTAAAAAAAAAATTATGATAGAATCAAAAAACGGTACATATAATTTATAAGGACCATATGTTGGCGACTGTTTTACGAATTGTCGTTAACATAAACATTAAATCCTAAAAGCGAAAAATATAAATTTTACCATCGCAATGTATAGCCAAAAACATCAATATTTAACAACCTTCCATTTAACTAGTTTATAAACAAATTTAATTCTTATTTAGATAGGTCAGTATCTTCGTTACCCAAATAAAATTATTCAACACTCACTATAATATAGTATTCGACAGTTAGCATCTAATATATATAATTCTCTTACGTCGCTCCCAAATTTTGGCTGCATTTCTTTTCCGCCGGTGGCAATAGTTTTCATTTTTAATGAAGTACTTTGTACAACTAAATACGATTCTTTTCACAACACTTAAATATTTACTTTATTTTCTTCATTTATAGAGAGAACAATCGGCAGAGAATTCTGTTAGGTTAAAAAACATTTTGCTAAAAAAAGGACGAATTCTAAAAGAAATAAAAATAAACAACTTAAAAAATAAAAATGCTGTTGCGAGCTATAGAATTTTTTGAAAGTTAACTTAGCAACATAAATCAAAATGACATAGAAGCGCAACTAGATCAAAATTAAGATACCTGAGCGCTTGACGTAACAAATCCATCAGTTCTATAAGTGTTGTATCGCCAAATGCCCAAATTAACAATTGTGATTTTAAAGAAATTCTCTCTCTCTCTTTATATATATATCTATATATATATATATATATATATATATATATCTA
Organism: Parasteatoda lunata; assembly: GCA_949128135.1. Lineage (NCBI taxonomy): Eukaryota > Metazoa > Arthropoda > Arachnida > Araneae > Theridiidae > Parasteatoda > Parasteatoda lunata. The sequence continues at coordinate 40,986,842 of OX421971.1, forward strand.
TATATATATATATATATATATATATATATATATATATATATATATATATCTATATATATATATATATATATATATATATATATATATATATATATATATATATATATATATATATATATATATATATATATAAGTTCAAAATGAAGAAAAAACAAAGGTAAATTACAGACAAATGAAAAAAGGGGGGCGAAGGCGAATAATAATAATAATAATAAACAACTGGGGAAAGAAAAAAAAAAAAAAAGAATTAATTTAAAAAAAAAAAAAAAAAAAAAAAGAGGAAAAAGTTTTTTTAAAAAACCGGAAAATAAAAGATATAATCTTTTCATCAGCCCACACGATTATATTTTGAACTTATTTTATGGAGTTCTATTTACTTGCAGCTTATGCGCAATAAATGTTACTTATTATTTTTTTTTTTCTTTTCTGGTTTTTTTGTATTTATTTATTTTGATGTATATATATATATATATATATATATATATATATATATATATATATATATATATATATATATATATATATATATATATATATATATATATATATATATATATATATATATATATATATATATTTGCATTTTACAACTTCATATTAAACTTCTGTTGTGTGTCTGAATACTGACATTTAGAACAAAATTAAGGTTTAGAATTGCCTCGGAGAAATTTGAATTGTTAACAATGACTTAAACAAAAAGTTTCATTTCAACTGATTAATACTATATTATAATTTTAACTTTTTCTATGACTATACTCATTTTCTTACTCTTTTCTTTGTTTTTTATACATTTTATATTTTTGTAATAAAATAAAAAACTTATCGGTGTTCTGCTTCTGAACACTGATGAAAACACAAAATGATGGGCTTCATCAACAATCAAAAATATATACATTTATTTTACAAATTCCATATTATTAGGGTGGCGCCCTTCAGAGAATTAAAAATACAAAATTATCCTTATCGAAGCCGATGCTTTACATCCGGCGTTCAGTGGCAGATTACTATTTCATATTGTTTCACAACACATGGCTTTAACACTCTGGTGGGAAAGACTTAAAAACAAAAACTTATATCAGTTACTTTTCTCAACAACTGAAATTTAGAATAGTGTGATTAAGAAAAATATCCATATTTTAAAGTCCATATTTTAAAAAATTCCAATAATTTAGTTAATGATCTTTCTAGTATCCAACCATTTTCGAGTATTTGGAAGTCTATTCTAATTTAATTTTTTGCACCCTGGGGCTTCCACAAACCCTCTTACACATGTTTCTTATCTTCCTTTAATTATTTTGTTCAAACTCGTTTTTCTGTCACCACTCTTTAACCACTTTGCAAGTGTATGTCTCTTTACTTCTCAGCAAACATTTGGTGTTTAAACATTCAGAAGGATTCTTATTTTTAGTGCCGAAATTATAGTACTTCCATTTCCTTCACGTTTTTTTTTCATTTTATTTTAATTATTTATTTTTATTTATTTGTTTTATTTATTTATTTTATTCATTTGCTTCTATATATTTATTTTTATTGATTTATTTTTATCTTTTTAGTTTACTTTGCAGAAAGTATACCTTATCCATTTTAGATACGAGTAGTACTTAACACTCAATGATAGTGCCTTTGTTATTCAAGATGGCTGCATATTAAGCTAGGAAAAGCAAGTATGCCATTTTTTAATTAACTTTCTGATCAGTGTGTCATTTCCCTACATGAAAACAAGAACAACACAAGCAAAAGCATCAGAACCAGAGGTGAAGTTTAAAAAAAAAACCTTAATATTTTGTAGTTTTCCTTTTCTATTAATAGCAAATTTTCTTAATTACTGTAAAATTTGTTTTAACTGTACATTTTTTAAGCACTAGTAAATTTTAAGTAAATTAGTAAATTTTAAAAAATTTTATTAGCGCATCAATGCCATAATTTTCCGAACAGCACGTCATCCTTACCTGCTATATTTATCTGCCCCTGAACTTTCCTATGAGATTAACTGAAAAAATGTGATAAGTAGCACCTAATATTAAACATCACAATATATGGTTTTAGAAAATCCTAATTTTTTCAGTTTCTTTTTATTAATAGTAATTTTTTATTAATAGCAGTTTTCTATTTATTTTCGTATTATTTTTTTTATTTTATTTATTTATTTCATTCTTTTTTTTAATTTTATTTATTTATTTCATTCTTTCTATTTATTTTATTTATTTATTTCATTCTTTTTATTTATTTTATTTATTTATTTCATTCTTTTTATTTATTTTATTTATTTATTTCATTCTTTTTATATATTCATTTATTTATTTATTTTATTTATTTATTTTATTTATTTATTTTATTTATTTATTTCATTCTTTTTATTTATTTTATTTATTTATTTTATTTATTTATTTCATTCTTTTTATTTATTCATTTATTTATTTATTTATTTAATTTATTTATTTATTTATTTTTCTTCACTGCTTTTTTTTAATAGTTTATTAAAAGGCATAAGTTCTGTCTGCAGTATCATTCCTTGCTGATGAATGCTTATTTGGCACTAAATAATAACCCCCAACTGATCCATATCCTCAATTACCTTTTTTTTCCATGTATATCTATTTAAATTTGAAAGGAAATTTTAGTAAATATATATTTAAATTTTAAATGTAATGAAAAGGAATTCGTGTGTTGATGTATAGTGTTTGTCATAGCTCGTATTTTTTTTATTTATAATTAAATATTTTATAATTTTAATTAAATGTGCAAATTTCACTTCAAAGTGATCATAATTCAGATAATTTTAAAATCTACGAGAGAGAGAGAGAGGCAGAATTTTATATTATATTTTCACATGTTTTTTTCAACAAAAAAATTTAATTTTTAGCGTTTTTCCACTGAATTAGATTTCTAATTGTGTGTCCTTATTATTCTAGTGAAATACAAAATAAATAAATATATATATGTAAACTACAAATTCCGTGGTGCTGCCATCTATGTCAACCACTTTAAGATATTCATACTAATCTAAATATTTCCAATGAACAATGATGTTCATTGATTTAACAATATCCTGTTGCAAGTTTCGAAAGGCAGTCACCTACACCAGTTGCTTGATAATATTAATCATTTGAAAAATGTAATATAATTATACAATAATTGAAAAATGAAAAATAACCTTTTTTATTTTTGAAGCTTCGAATATTTTTATTTTTAATTCTTTATACATTTCAAATATTTTTTGAAATTTTGTATAAAATTAAATATTTTTTTATTGCTTGAAATATTCTTTTGTTTAAAGTATTGTTCAATACTTTAATACTTAAAATACGTTTTTTAGTACACAATTTGTAGAAGTTTTTAAGTACACAATTTTCAATTTTCATTTTTCTGCATACTTAATAACATTAATTCTTCTAAATACTTTTAAATAATATAAATATTTTTTGAATACTTTAAATAATTTTTTATTTCTTTAGAAACTTTTTTTTTCCTTAAACTTTTTTTTCCTTAGAATTTTTCAAATTCTTTAAACTTTTTTTTTCTTTATTTCTTACTTACTGTATATAATTTTTTTTTTTTTTTTTTTTAATTTCTCAACCATCTTTTTTATTTTTTTGAAACTTTTATTTTATTTTTATTTATTTATTTATTTATTTATTTGTCAATGCTTAGAAAAAATTAGACAATTAAAATACATTTTGATTTTTTTTAAATGCTTTAATTTTTTTCATTTTTTTACACCCTTGAAATACTTCAAATATTTCTTTAATACTTTAAATATTTTTATGATAAATTTGAAATATATATTAAAATTTTTTTTTAATTCTTTTAAGCTCTTTAAATAATTTTTAAATACTTTACATCCATTATTTTTTATTTTAAATTTCGTTACATATTTGTGTTTTTTGATACCTGAAACTAGAGTGCCTACAGTGTTCACTGAAGGCACTCTACCTGAAACTTCTCTTAAATATTTTTTTCCTATTGTTTGAATAATTTAAATGTTTTTTTATGTTATTAAATACTTTAAATATATTTTTCTTAATTAGTTTAATTATTTTTCCTTATTTTCTTGATTGCTTTGAATATTTTTCGACTTTTTTTTAATGCTTTAATTTTTTTTTATTTTAATTTTTCTAAATATTGTAATTAATTTTATTTATTTTTTAACTACTTTAAAAAATAAAAATTTCTACCTTTCTTCTAATACTTCAAGCATTTTTTTAATTTTTTTTTTATGTAAATACTTTATCTTTTTTTAAAAAAATACGTTAAGTAATTTTTTTAATTATTTCAGTTATAAAATATGTTAAAATATGTTTAATTATTTTTATTAAATAGCTTTTTTTTTTTTTACTCATTTTAAATTTATCAAATCTAGATGTTGTGGAAATCAATTGAAAAATTTATAAGAGATTGCTCCAGGAAAAAAAAAAATAATAATTCTAAAAGAGTTAAACAAATTGAATACATTTTGAATCTCTATGTGATATATTTTTTAAAAAAAAACAAGCTATCAAAAATTTAACTTGTATAACATTAAAAGAAGCAACGCGTGTTTACGTCAATGTCAGCGTAACAATTGCAGCTATTCAAATAATTGTTTTATTTATTAAAAATCTTTGCTGCTGTCTTCTATTCATTAAAGTATTTACTAATCATCTGATATATTAAAAGGGAAACAAGCTTAGCTTTTCGAATTATTGCGCAAAAATTGCTTTCGATTCGACTTGAAAATAAGAAAATGCTACACATCAACCGAATGCTTGTTACGTTATTAAAGGACAAGAGTAATTTAAAGTAATTTATTTTTCAAAAAAAGTCAGATTAAGAAATTATAGATATGATGAAATTTTATTACCGTTTCTAAAAAGAGACTACGAGCACTACTTGGCTATTTTTTTAAATTTTAATTAAAAAAATTAATTTTTTAATAATTAATTTTAAAAATTAAAAAATTTAATTTTTTTTAAAATTTTAATTTATTAGTTTCAAAGAGGGAATATTAGTTTAAAACTAAATTAGGAACAATGCAATTCTTACACGTTGCAAAAACGTTACACAGTCACAATAATTAAATATTCTATTACCTTTTGCTACTTTTCTCCCTTTGATTCTTTCAGTTATTATTACAATTAACGTGCTCGTTTAAACAAATGGGATTGTTAAACATACGTATAAAAAAAAGTTCCTTGTTAGGAATTTTCAGTCTTTAGTTACACCATTTTAAATGAAGAAAATTTTTATGTTAGTACCTTAAATATTGAAATTAAAAATCTATATTTATAGATGCCAACTCTTTTGCATTTTAAGAATGTTTGTTTTATTATACTTCTAGCTGCATTGCTCAGACGATGACGTGCTTCGCCATAATCAATGTTTACAAAATATACAATGCTAAGCATCTAATAGTGCTAAAAGTATTTCATCTTGAGATCGTATTAAAACATAATATTCTGATATCCAATAACTATATTATTGATTCTTTAAACTAGAAATAAAAAGTGCGTAAAATATTTTGCATTTTAAGTAATTTTTTCTGTAGTTTTAATGGAATAGTGTGCATTTTAAAAAATGGAGGTTGGTATTCATAATATTTATTAAATAAGCATTTTTTTATTTTGTTTTCAATTGTTATATTTTGTAATTTTTGGATTTTCTTTCATTATATAGCCGACCTAAGCTTCATAGCGCTAATGATTTTAAAGAAATATTGTTGCAAGTCCTTTTGACCCAGTCTCAAAACATCTTGATCAGTTCCGACTTAACATCGACCAGGTGAGCGTGAGTGTCGATTTTTTTTAAATCTGTTACTAGTTTTATTCTTGACTTACGACTGTTATTATAAAAATCAATATGAGCCTTTATTATTTAGGTTCGTTTATTATTGGGCATGAATCACCAAGCAATCTTCAAATTTTTTAATTTACCACACATTCCTTTGTTAGTTGAATTATAATCCTTTGCTAAAACCAAATGAGCCTGAATAAAACTACAAATTGCTATACTTTCTTTACCGAGTCAAAAATGAATGAAATTTAAATTTGCTGGGGAGAAAAAAATAATAGTTAAAGCCTTTTTAGCTATAAAAATAATTTAAACTGTATTCTTTTCATTTAATGTTTTGATTTTAACTATTCAAACATTAATTTAATTTTATTTTTTTTAAAGTTTTTATCAAAAAATATGTTTTAAAGAAAGTGTGCGGCTGCATGTCTTTCTTAAAAATTATGATAATGTAAGTTAACTTCAGTCAACTTCATAGTAATGCATAGTCGCTTCCTTATGTGTAATAAATTAACTGATTGATTAATCAATTACCGATAATTAATTACTATTAATTATTGCAGTCAATTTGCTGATTGTAATCAATTTAATGATTGATTTATAAAATCAATGTATTGAATGATTTACTGATTATTTTCTTCTAAAGTTGCTTTGAATTTTGTAAATTAAATTGTAATTGTAATTTTTTTAAATTGAATTGGAAAAATGAAGGATTTCTAGCCTCTGAAATCCTTGAATAAAATGAATTATAACAATTTATAAATTGATCTCTGATATTTTAACATTTTTAAGAAGTGTGTTTTGATGTTAAATGCACATATTTTGGTTTATGTGATGCATATAATATGAGAAATATTTGCAAATAGTTCATTAACTAAATAAAATATATATTTAACTTATGGATTTCCATAATTACTTCCAAATTTTGAAAATTAAGTACAGCGTTAAGCCACAAAGCAAGACAAAAAAAGAATTTTTATATTAGTTGTAACAATTATTAGTTTTAATAAATATAGAGCAATGTACAAAAGAGTTTTATTAGCAGTTCAAAAATGGACTTACATCTGTAACAAAGTTTAAAACTAGGGGAAAATCATCAACATTTTTACATAACATTTATTTATTATTTTAATTCTATGATTAAAATTTTTATGTCATTTTTTTTCTATTTCTTGCAAATGATTTTAAAGAAAAAAATCTTTAAGCAATGAGAACAATGAATAATTTCTGCTCAAGCATATTTCTTTAGTAATAGTAGTAAGTTATTTATTTACTTCGCACTGGAGCTGCACAATGAGCGATTGGCGACCGTCAGGAAAATATCCCTGCGAACAATTTTGATCTTCTTGCAATCCCCCTCATAAATAATAATTAATGTTTAAAATAATAAGTAATCATAAAGTTCAAAATATCTTCACCATATGCTTACATTTCAGTGCTCCTGCATTTCAGAAGAAAAAAAATTCTAAAGGGTTTTTTTATTTTTAGAATGTGTTTATACGAAATCACAAAACGCTAACAGCAAATAATGTGAATCGATAGTTAAATTTTCAACCTAACTTTAAAAGTAACTAGAAATTTGGTTAAATCGCTTAAAACAACTAAGTCACATATATTACTCTAACTGTCAAACGTATCATGTATCTTTAACTGTCAAATACATATTTAAATATAAAATGTAAAAAGCTCACGTTTACGAGTGCAAAATATCGCAATTTGATATTGAAATTATTATTGGCTGAAAATCAGATTCTAAACTTAAAGTAATTTGATTTTTGTGACTTCTGCAGTTCTTTTTAATGAAAAAAACGAAACAAAAATCTGGAAAAAAAAAATAATAAAATTTTTATTGCTATATGTTGAATATACAGTGCGCAAAATAACAAATGGGCCACCCTGAATAACTTTTGATCTAATGATTGGATCTTCACACTCAAGGATTCAAAGTGTTGACCTCAAATATGCTAAGTAAATAGAGCAGAAGATATTTTAAGTTACAAGATAAGAAACATAAACGTATTTTAGCTGAATAAGCTTAAATTTTTTTTTCGCCGGATTCGGATTTTTGACCTCCAAAATTAAGAGGGTAGCCGCAATCTAGGAACTATGATCCCAATAGTTTGGTGTGGAGAGCTGTCCAAAATATGGACCACATAATGTTAATTTTACATTTTGCGTATTTCGACATACCTCGAAAAAATTTTAAGTGAATTAAAAAGTTTTTGCATACTATTATAACATTCATTTGGCCAAATATAAAAACAACATTTAGTACTTTTAGTTAACATGAAAAAACTTTATTTTATTAGTTTATTTTATAATAGCCGAAAAAAATTTTGAATTGTAAGGTATACAATGTTTTGCATAATTTTAAAGAATGTATTTATATATGGTTAAATATAAAATTTGAGCAAAATTGGTCAAATCGTTCCCGAGATATTGAATTTTAAAAATACGACTTCAGGAAAAATACGACGATCAGGATATGCGGGAGGGATGAGAAATTGACTCTATGCTAAGATGTAGAGTTCACAGCAGCTTAAAAAGAGGCTTATGAAATTGGGTAGCTTTTCAAAAGTCACCTTTCCATTTCAGCAAAATGTTACTTTATCTGATTATATATATTTTTTAATAAAAAATTCTTTTGTTTTTTTTTTTTTTTCGGGGGAGGGAGCTTTTTAATCATTAAGTTAAAGCCTTCACTCACTATATCATATTCTTTTACAAAAGTGCAATCATTATTTTTCATGACTTAATTGTAATTATTATTGATAACAATCACTCCTACCCCTTTAGAACAGATTGCAAAAAGAACTTTCTTATTTAATCAAAACTTTCATTTAAATAAAACCAAAACATAATAACAACGAAATTAATAATGAGTATACATAAAAGAAGACAGATTAATGGTTATATAGTTACTATTTTTAAAAAATTATTTTATTTATTTTTGCGCAAACTTATCCAGCTTTACCTCACTAATCATTTGCCGACAGTAAAAAAGCATAATATCACATACTATGCGAATAAACATCACACATGATAGGCAAAGAAACGTAATAATTTATTTACAAAAAAAATACATTTGTGATATATACAGTAGATTAGATATAAACAAACATTCTTGATTTATAGAAATGACATACAGAATCAAATATTTCAAATTCGATTGATGATAACAAATACACATGTAAACAATGTATTATTATTATTATTATAAATTATGAATTATAATTAGTTATTGGTGATATTATATTTTATTATAGATTATTAATTTTGTTTCAAATTATTAGTTTCGGTAAAACAATTTCTTTCCGGGAGTTTTCTTTTCTTTTTTTTTTTTTTATATTTTATTTTGAATTTTTATTAGTTTCTTTTAATTAGGTGAGAAATTTAAAATCTTAAAAAATAACTTCCTCCACAGCAATTTCTCTTTTAAGTTTCGTGAAAAAAGTGATTTTAATTCAGATTTTTCTTATACCGATTTATTATTTTTTTTTTTTTGTCCCTATTTTCTCAGGTGCATTCTAAAACTCAAATTAAACATCTCACAAAGTATGTAAATCTTTTCTATATCTTGCTGACGTCATTATTTTCTTCGGCTTTCTGATAAGCTCCGTTAGGTTTATTTAATCAGGTAAGGTACTTATAGTAGTTTTTTTTTTCCATACAGAATTCTTTTACATAAGTATTTGTCAGTGTTGAATGAAAAAATGCCTTCTAATTTTTCCGTTATTGTTCTTTGCATTTCTGGTGAAAGAAAAATCTTCTCTTAGCACTTTTCCTGCTCTATTGAAATATCTACCAGATCACGTTATTCATCTTGATACTGAAAACTATAAAAAGGTTATGTAATAACCATTCGGATACTTCCCCAACTTTGAGCTATTGGGTACTGAGATTTCTGAGATTATACTGAGATTTCTATGTAACACTCTACTTTGCTATTGATTAACATGGGAAAAACCTTTTTTTTATGCAAGAAAATCTGCAACTTAAAGTTCGAAAAAAGTCAATGCTAACACTCGATTAAAGCAATTAACTCAATGAAGGGAACAGTTGTTAAAATATGCTTACAGATACTGTTTAGTTCTCCAAAATTTGAGCTCCCGAAATTTCTCACCTGCGCTCAACTTTTCCTTTAAATAACACGGGATAAACTCAATTTTTTTAAAGCAGGAAAGTCTATAACAGTGATTCTCAACAACTGTGCCGCGGCACTTTTGTGTGCCGCCAAAATCTTAAAGTGTGCCGGCAAATTTTAGAAAAGTATATAGTAAAAATTATAATGCTTTTTTTTATTACGAGTAAAGTTTAAATTAAAGAAAAGTACTTATATATATATGAATATTGTATCGAAGATTTTTCACTTTTAAGGTTTTAATAAAACTATTCATAAAATTGTTATTGACCATTTGACAACATTAGAGGAGAGAATTATTCATTATTTCCCAAATTTAGATACAAAAATATTTGCTTGGGTTCATAATCCATTTATGATAACGAATACTTCTGTATTTGAATTAACTTTGAATGAAGAGGAAGAACTAATTTTGCTTTCTAACAATCGAGATTTAATTTTAAAATATTTGGGAGAATTAATTAATTTATTTTGGATTAACATTAGATGCGATTATTCCATGATAGCCAAGAAAGCTTTAAAAATATTTTTACAATTTCCTACATCTTATTTGTGTGAATTCGGATTTTCTGTATTAACCAACATAAAAACGAAAAAAAGATTGAGACTGTTAAATGTAGAAGACGATATGAGAGTAGTATTTATACGACCAATTATAAAAGAAATTATCAAAAAGCTCAAATTTCTCATTCAAAGTATTCTTATTATTCATTTGTAATAAATCCCTTAATAAACGTGTATTTGTAGTACATATTATATTATTTTATTTTACATTCCAAATTATTATCATAAACTATATTACACAGTGTAATTATAGGTAAGTAAACAACTTTTAAACTTATCTTTTTCTTTCTGTGCCGCCAAATATTGGAATCGTTCTGTGCCGCGACAGAAAAAAGGTTGAGAATCACTGGTCTATAACTTTAAATTTCTGAAAACGGGTTTGTGGTTGTGTGACGTGGGCGACGCTACTCCACCGCTTCGCCACTGGTGTCCACTGGGTAACGAAAAGAAAGTGCCCGCCATTAAAAAAAAGAAGGAAAAAAAGAAGAAAAAAAACTGAAAAAACAAAGACCAACACTCAAAATCACCAGTATTTAAAAAATATTAAATTTCTTTCTGGCTTATTGATAAATTGATTGTTCAGTATTTGAAGAAACATGGCGTAAAAAGAATAAAACCCTAAATGTATCTTTTACACCTATCTACACGAGTTGAAGTTACCTGCTTTTCTTACATTTTGATGACACGATTAGATTTTAAGAAAAATCGAACTAAAGAAAGAGAAATATGGGTTTTTATAGAGGGGGGTGGGAAAATAAGTTTTCGGTCGCTAAATTGTACGATACTAACTGTAAAATGTATTGTAGTTAGCTCTTCAACTACCATACATTTTACAAAACTATTCAAATAAACTATTGAGAAAATTATGATCAATGTACAATATTTGAAGAATAACTTTTACTTTGCTAAACTATTTACAAAAGTTACTGTTTATACATTATAAAATGCTAACAATAACTAACATTATCAAGCAACGTGTGGTAGTTACATAATAATAACCCTAACTTTGCACAATTATTTACAATATTACGCTTACCAAGTAAGCAATACTTAATTATACGTTGTTAATTTAACAACATGTCTAAAAAAAAAGTCTTCATATTATATTAAGCTTACGGAAACTTTATAACCTACATCAAAGGAAATCAATAAATTACCTCATACTCTGAAAAAAAGCTTTCGCAATTGAAGTGTTAAAATCATAATAGGTTAAATAATTCCGAGCTAAATAATGTAATATGAAGTGCTTTGTTCAGTTCAAACTAGAAAAAACTTCTGTTCTATCAAACATCTATGGCATTCTTTCCATTTCCATTCAATTTGGCTGATTTCATGGATTTCATTACAATTTTGACACCATTCGCCTCCATCAAGTCTTCCTTCTCTTCAAGATGTCCATCTATAAATATAATATTTTACATTTGGTTCATAAGAAAGGTTTTGTGCTTAAAATATGTTAAATATTAGCATAGCTGCAATTTGGTGGAAGAAAAATTGTTCATTATTTCAGAAGAACAATAAAATTTATTTTAACGTACAATGCAAATTGCACTGGAGTCAAATTATATTTTTTTGTTGCATTTATACAAATATTTTAAATTACCTAACTTGAGTATAGGGATTTCAAATTTGAACCTAGTTTTTTTCATAAAATAACACAGTTTTCAGACGACATTTTTAAAGTTTTTTTTTTTTTTCGAAATGTAGAAATTCAAATACGTTAAATATAACAAGCGGTAGAGTAAATGTTGCGACAAACTTCTAGTGGAATTGAGACACGTCGTCAAAATTAAAATTACATAGGAAATGTCGTCATACGCAGTTAGGGGAGCTTTCCATATTAAAACCTTTTTAGAAGTACACCACATAACAGTTTTTAATAGGGAAACAGCACATCTAGCGTCGTATGGTGATATTACCGGGCATGAGTTTCTATATAATTTCAATGCTGATGATACCCTAACTCCCCTAGAAGTTTGTCAAAACATTTACGCTACCCCCTTTTATACATAATGTTTTTAAGCTTATACATTTGAACCGAAATTTGACTAAAAATAACATTAAAAGAACTATTGCTTTAAAAGAGATATCGATTGCAGATTTGAAGTCAATAAGATAATAATTCGAACAATAACGATAGTTGTTTATAAATATATAACAATAATTAATTACAGTAATAAAGATAATTATGCCATCATTTTTAGATGCGATTTTTGTGAAACAATGTGACACAAACATAAAAATTGAGTACATTTGTCAATTATAAAATAAATACATAAGTAAATTTCTAGCTCCAATTTTTTAATTAAATGTGAGATCTTAAGACGATGTTTTCCTTCGAGCTACTATAAACCATAAATAAAAACATGGAGAATTTGTATTGTAAAACAAATTTTTGTACACCATACCAACTGGAATTTTTAGAAATTCTTCCCCTATCTAATAAAATTTTAGGAATATGAAACTTTAGTTATTATCATGGAATTTCTAGAAATAGGATACTATTTATTTAAACCACTATAGAGTTAGCAAGTTTTTTAAATTATTCTAAACTAAATACCATTTTAACCATAATGTATTTTCTAGCTTTGTATTAAAGACGCTTTAATTTAAATTATTCGCGTAAAATATAAAAATAATTCTAATAGTATGTTTATATTTATTAAATAAATAAGAAAAGTTTTGTACAAAATCCATTGATAGCGGCCAAATGATGTTTCATATTTTTTATACTATTTTCAAATGACTATTACTTGTGTTACAGTGCTATCGATTGGTGATTTTTTGCACTATAATTCTTTATGTAATAAATAGTCAAGTGCCTCATTTAAAGCAATTGTAGTTCCAATTTTATTTCACTTGGACCAATAGAACATATTTCAGAGCCCTCTGAAGTGGAAAACTCCATTAATTCATTTAATACTTAAATTAGGACCGTGAAAAAAATGCGTGTGGAATATGTGTTTCAAGTAAAAAACTCTTTAAGCTATTAGCCAAATACAATGGAACAAATACCAATTATTCTACTCACTTTCCTTTAATGAAATAGACTTTGCTTTTTTCAGTTCTTTCTCTTTCCTTTGTTGTCTCCTTTTGAACAAACGATAACAGAGACACATAGCGGAACAACCAGTAATCATGAAGAAACCGTACAGCCAAGGAAGAAGAACAATTTCTTCTTGCATCTGTTGAGAAAAAGTACATGTTGAAAAATTTTATTTAATTGAACACACAAGTTTGCACCTTAAATAACAGTTTAAATTTTCCAGAATATTTTGCATTCACAGAAAATGCTTAAATTTAAAAAAAAAAATTATTCGATAATTTTTGAGTTAATAGAGAGATTCGGTTAAATACAATTCATGCTGGAATTCTTTGGATGTTATTAATAATTAATAATTATTGTTACAACAGTACTCAATAAAGGTATTCGAGGAAAAACATTAGAGCAGAGAATACCGAGAAATTACATTTAACCTTTGAAAATCAGCAGTGTAAGGATGACTTAGAAAGGCATACCTGGGAGAGGAGCTGACCACCTTAAAAAATTAACAGTGCAGAAATTAATCTATTCTCAATCTTTCGTAAGAATAAAAATTTTAAAAAAAGGAAAGAAAGAAAGTTATGCCAATGACTAAAAAATTACTTTAATATAAAATGCTATATTGTATTATCTTTGGCGTGTGTATGATATTTTAGACTTTATTTTGAAGTCAAACTAGTTTCACCAAATATGTAAGTATCACCAAGTATCGCAAAATATATAACTACAGCCTTAAAACGGGAAAATCAAGCGACTCCTTTTCCTCCTCCACCGCCTGAAACGAAACATATTTCGTCTATCATCTGAACTGGAAACGACAGATTCGAGACAACTTTCGGATAATCTTATCCCCAAAGAGGAATTAAAAGGAAATAGTTTTTTTTTTTTTTTTTTTTTTTTTTTTTTTTTAAATTGCATTCTCAATACTTACTTCCAGTGGAAAAGACATGGCAATGATTGTCAAAGCTACTGGCACATTCTGTACTCCACATTCTATGGCAACCGTCTTCCGAATTGGAATAACTTGTTTTCCAAGATAAGAAAGAAAATAACCCATGGCCAGTCCCAAAACAGGTAAAATTATCGATAAGGCATACAATTCAATTGGTACATTATCAAACATGTTTGGAAAGAGAACTAGTTCAATTGCAATACAGATGAACATTATCAGTAAACCGCACAAGCTTCCAACCTAGAAAAACAATGCTGCATATTTTAGTACAAAATATGGATTCTCTAAATACTCATAAATATATAAAGAAATATATATATATATATATATATATATATATATATATATATATACTTTAGTATCTATCAATAATTGTATAGTGAAGTGGGGTCGTTATAGACCAATCATGGAGAAATTATTGGTATAAGGAATTATAGGATATAAAGAATTATGTATCCATTTCATACTTATGTTTCCTTAACCTATTAAACGTGGCACTCTATTTTAGAAAACGAACTAAAAGTGATCCATTAACAAAAGAGCACACCACTAATTCTTTTTTGCTGATTATGACTTCATCAGTTCCCTTCGTAACGCTTTCGGTCTGTTTTATGCGTCAATAAATATTCAGTCACAGTGTGTTTTAGACTAGATTATGGGATCGGACCAGATTCGTTCTCAGATTAAACTAGTTAATAAACTAATTGCTTAATTAATAAAATTATTAAAATAATTATAATTATTTATTAGTAATAAATTAAAAAATTAATAATTCCGTTTCCTAAAATTTGTTAGTGGCCATATTTTTTTATTATTCCGCAAAATATTAACGTAAGCAATTAATGTGAGGAAAAAAATTTTTTTCGATTATTTCGAAAAATAACTTGATTATTTCGGATCTAAATAAATAAAGAAAGAAAAAATAGTGTTCAACATTAATTGAAAAATAGCTTACCTTTGCAACTTTCTTAGCAACCGAGGGAAGTTTCCATTTTATAATCATTCCCACTATCACTGGAGAGGTAACGCTTACAAGAGATAGTGCCATTTCTTTATATGGAATCACGACCTCTTCTGACTCGAAACTTCTTCCGTAGAGAAGAAGGTTCCCAGGCATCAATCCCATGGCAATCACAGTTGAAGCGGTAGTCATGGCAATGCTGTGAAGTATTATAAAAATTAGTTCATACAAATGCTGCGTATGTATTTAAGATCGTCTTTCGTTGAAGAATAACCATAGCACCAACAGGTGAGTTCTAGAAAAAATCACAATTGGGTACTTGCTCTTCAAGAAGACCTCCATTATAAAAATTAGTTCATGCAAATACTTCGTATGTATTTTAGATCGTCTTTCTTTGAAGAATAAACACGGCACCAACTGGTGAATTTTGGAAAAAAAAATCACAATTGGGTACTTGCTCTTCAAGAAGAAGACCTCCATACCCGCACATGTGACCTATGACGTCAGAAGCAGCTAAACTTTATCAGCAAAATGGCGTATTTAAGTTGAGCTAAGTTGCTCTACATAAGTTAGAATGTTAATTAAATACAGGGCTGTATAGCACAGTGAATTTGTTGAAATATAATTCTTTCTCGCCTACTTCTTTTACTCAACTTAGATTTATTATTTGTTTATGTATTTTATTGTAACCGTATTGTACTCTTTTTTGTGTGTACCTGGCAACTTCAATGCATACTTAGTTTGTTTATGTTCGACATGGCTTCGTGCCTGTCTTTGTGTTAAGTCTCTGTGTAAGTGCATAGTGAAATAATTTAGAATGCGTCACTTAAGAGAATTGACAGTTAACGGGCTTGGCTTACTTGAAATAGAATGGAAAGAACAGTTGCTAACTGAAACAAATGCCACGTGATATGTGATATTTTATAAGAATAATGATATGTTATATATAATGAAACGAGTGATATAATGACGTAACGAATGATATAATGATATGTTATAAGAACTAATACATATAAATACTTAAATTTTTTACTTAAAATCTACTTTCTATAAAGAATAAGAACAACTCCACTGGTATATTCTGTTAGAATCACAGACTAAATAATTGTCATGGCAATGATGTTATAGATTATAAGAATTAATACACATAGATATTGCTAAGAGTTTTAACTTGAAATCTACTTTCTATGAAGAATAAGCACAACTCCAACTGGTATATATCGTTAACAATCAAAGTTGAAATAGTTGTCACGTCAATGATGTGCTATAAAAACTAATACATGTAAATGCTACTAAGAGTTTTAACTTAAAATCTAATTTCTATGAAGAATAAAAACAATGCTAACTGGTATATTCTGTTAAAAATCACAGTTGAAATAGTTGTCCTGGCAATGATATTATATACGAGAGCAATTTTTTTTTCTAGGTCCGATTGGTCGCTAAGAGAAAATCTCAGTCAGAATCAAAAAAATTTTATTTGGAACAATGTGATAAAACATTAAGCTACTTTTCGGCGTAATCTCCGTTCCGATTCATACATTTGTTGTAGCGTGGTATCAATTTTCCAATACCTTCATCATAGAATGCAGCCGTCTGTGTTTTCAGCCAATTCTGTACGCTGGTTTGCAGCTCGTTGCCTGTGGCGAAAGTTTGTCCTCCTAGCCAGCGTTTCTTCTGGCTAGGAGGACAAATTCTAATTCTTTCCTCGTAATGGACCCATGTGTCATCCCTCGTCATGGACCCATGCCATCCTGTGACAATTTTTCGCAGAGTTTCGCTGAGTGGCGCAGAGTTTGCGGTACTCTGGTTTGCAGCTCGTTGCCTGTGGCGAAAGTTTGTCCTCCTAGCCAGCGTTTCTTCTGGCTAGGAGGACAAATTCTAATTCTTTCCTCGTAATGGACCCATGTGTCATCCCTCGTCATGGACCCATGCCATCCTGTGACAATTTTTCGCAGAGTTTCGCAGAGTGGCGCAGAGTTTGCGGTACTCTGGTTTGCAGCTCGTTGCCTGTGGCGAAAGTTTGTCCTCCTAGCCAGCGTTTCTTCTGGCTAGGAGGACAAATTCTAATTCTTTCCTCGTAATGGACCCATGTGTCATCCCTCGTCATGGACCCATGCCATCCTGTGACAATTTTGTCCAAAATCTCATCTCCGTCGTGATGGTAGCGCTGGAGGAAGGTTAATGCGGCGCCCATTCGTCGAGTTTTGTGATGGTCAGACAGCATCTTGGGAACCCATCTCGCGCAGAGTTTGCGGTACTCGAGTCTTTCACTCACAATGGAATAGAGAGCTGACCGTGAAATTTTCGGAATCAATTCACTCAACCTAGAAATTGTGAACCGACCATATCCGCGAATCGCCTGATCCACGCACTGAACAAGATCATCGGTTGACACTGACTTCCTTCCCTGGCCGCCTGCATCATGAACATCTGTGCGTCCAGCATCAAAGTTCCTGCACCATTTCCGCACATTGCTATCACTCATGAACGCTTCTCCGTACGGTTTACTCATTCGTCTATGAATTTCAGCTGCATTGCTTTCTTCAGCATGCAGAAATCGAACGACTGAACGCAATTCACATTTGGAGGGAGACTCTATTTATCGAAGCATGTTTATGTGCTCCATACGTACTCAAAAATGACAACCGCTAATTCACGCTTTATCCTGACCAACTACAGACACAGCACAAGACGTCTGCGCACAGACCTATCGGATTTTCCCCCGAAGTTTTCCTTTAGCGACCAATCGGACCTTGAAAAAAAAATAACCCTCGTATTATAAGAATCAATACACATAAATACTATTAATAGTTTTAACTTAAAATCTACTTTCTATAGAGAATGGAGACAGTAATGTTTAATGGATTCCGTGAAAAACCACAGTTCGTGTAGGAGTCGCGGCAATACTGTGAAATATCATAGAAATTAGTGCATGTAGATACTACGAAGAATTTTAAATTAAAATCGACTTTCTATGAAGAACAAAAATAATGCCATCAAGTAAATTTAAAAAAAAAAAAGGATTTGAAACTTACAGAAGAATAATAGCAGAAGAATAATATTAGTAATCACAACAAACAAACCACTTGGAAACATTTAGTCTTGTTTGAATGCGTGGAGAATAGAACTTAATTGTTGTCTCTAACTACAGCGTGAAATTGAACATTAGAATTTTTACACCACTTTTTAAAACCAACTTAAAAGAAAAATTTCTCTCAAAATATCTAGATTATGTTACATGGTCCTTGCGTTCTTGTAGATGAAAAACTTTCTTTTTGTACCTTTTGGAATATAAGCTATACTAAATGAGACGAAGAACTCATTAACGAAACGTTTTGAATTCTTTATGTTTCCATTTAAACATTTTTTACTGTTATTATTGTTTTGTTTTTTTTTAATTACACAATAAAAAGCTATGCATAGACAAAATATAAAATTTTATTTTTTTAAAGGTAAGTTGATGAAAGATGTAATGTTAAATTGTTTAAGACTTGTATCGCTATTCAAAAAAAAATAATTCCTAAATGTAACTGATGATACAGGACATATGTACATTATTTAACAATATTTGGCTCAAGAATTATAGTAAATTTATAAATGAATGTGCCATGAAAGGTTTTGGCGAAAATAGTCTGAATCTTCCATTTGCCTTTTCAACTGTACCAAATCAAATTTTTGTGGTACTTGCTGTTGCATATTACATTTTACAGCACGTACAATACATATTCATTTTTCAATTATTCCGTCTAAATATAAGCTTTAAGGAAATTTATCCACCAGCTCAAAGTTTAATATTTTTGTTATTTTAATATTGAAAGTTCATAGCAAGATTACATTTACAATTAACTGCAGTTTGCTTAGAACCAAAAGCTTTCGTTGCAGATATTTTGGAAGTATAGAAAATAATAATTTATTTCGTAAATATTTAAATTAATTAATAATAACTATTGTTTGGAATTAACTTATAAATTATATAGTTTATTAACTACGTAAGTGAATTATTTTTTTAATAATACCAATGACATCAAAATGAGTTTTCTTATTTAATTGTTACAAATAATCAGTTATAATACTTTACACTTTCTATGAGTTAAAGTTTATACAGAAGTGTTTTTCAAAAAATGCGATGAACTCTTGTTTATAGATTTTCGTATAAAAAAACCAGAAAAATATCGGTATTTTTAATTATTTATGTTAAAACTATATGTTACCTAAGTCCTAAGTCTCCATCACAAAAATAAGTGAAAGTGTTGGAAAGGACACCCCCTGGGCAACAGGCAATGATGAGCACGCCAGTAGCATGTAGTCCACCGATGCCGGAAGCCAGTAAAATAAGATAAGCAAACAATGGCTTCAAGATAAACTGGCTAACTAAACCAATTATTAGGCCGATTGGTCTCTTAATGTGTACCCAAATCTGAAATAAGAATTAAAAAACATTATATTAATTTAAAAATTACAAAACCTTCATATTTTTTGTTAAAGAGAATAAACCACACAGCGAAAAATTTAAGTGAAGGGTTTAGGGCAATACAATAATAAGCCTTTTTTTCATATTGCTCAGAGGAGCGTTTGTGATGAAAAACTTAACGATTTTCAAAGAAGCAGCATGATATTTCTGCGCATTGTGCTTGCATCCAAACTACAACGTAAGGAATTAATTAATAATTTACTAAGAAATTATTAATCTTTTTCTGATGTTACATTAGACAAATATCTATGCAATTGCTTAAGTTTTATTAACGTTCAATTACCGTAATTGTGTGTTTTTAATAGTATTAACATCGCATATCAATTCAATTAAGTGATTAAATTTGATAAATGATTTTATTTTACTAAAATTTCATAAATAATTTATATTATTTAATCTATCACATTTTGCAATCTTTGCTCCGTATGGCTTGCTTATTGAAGATATCAGTTTTAAAATTAACAATTTTTAAAACTTAATTTTATGAAATATATTGCTGCATGTACTAGATTTTCAATAAAAGATTTTTTAAATTCTTTCTATATAGTAATAATCCAATAATAATGTTTAGTGAATTTGCATTTTTTTTTTAAATTAATTTTTTTTAAAGTTTTACGAATATAATGTGTCTTTGTAAATAGGTGTTATGTGATTTTTTATTATTACTTATTTGATATTTGATACTATTTGATTTGATTTCGATTAGGTCATTATTGTGCTAAATTTTTCAATGTTTGGAACCGATTATTTTGTTGTAAACATTTTTATATTTGTGTTGTTAATTGTAAATTTTTTATTTAATTATTAAAATTATAATCTTTTTGTTGAAAAGCAGCTAACATTTCTGTGTTTGGATTGAGAACTTTGTTATTTACTCTATTTGCTCTTCCTTTTTTTTAAGTGACCCTTAGGGGCGGATGGATGTAAGGAGGGTGTAGCTATGTTTATAATGTGCATTATACAAAACTGGAGTTATTTTAGTTGCCGGCGAAGAAAGATGCAGTGCCATCTGTTGGAAATTTTTTTAACTGGAACTAAGAACCACGAGAGAAAAGTTTATCCTATGACACATAAATTGTCTGCAAATACGATTTTTTTAATCATAACTGTTTTCCTTTTATGCATTTTTAAAAACAGTCAAACTAATTTAGAACAGTCTGTAAAATTAACGATTTATGCGACTAGTATTGAATAATGCATGAACAGGTTGAAATATTTAGGAAAAAATTAAATTCTTACGTTCATCCATGTCACTTCGCATCCCATAGCCAGCATAACGACTATAAGGATGATCAACATAAGGTAATCTACCACTGGCTTGATGTCATCTTTCCAAGAAGGCTCCGGAATAGTGTTATTGTAATGGCTAGAATTCCGCAAACCATCAAAATTTGTCATCGACTTATTCGTAGTTACATTCAAAAGCTCTTGAAAATGAGACTCCATTTTTTTAAGATGTGAGTTTTTTGGGTGGGAAAAAGATTTTTAAGTACTAAATATGAATTATCTTAATGTTTTTTGTCCATACACCTCCTGGGCAAGAAATTGTCAGCTTTTTAAATATTTCGATGTGTTGTTGCCACTGAGCCTTTCTTTTTTATTTTCTAACCTGAAATAAACGTTAGCAGTTAAAACCACGTTTGTTTTTAATATGTAAAGTGAAAAATTTTGATATATTTACAAAATAGTACATAATATTTATTAATTGCAGAAAGGTAATATATACGCTAACAAAAGATAATCATAAGGAAAAGATCTAAGAGTTATTGCTTCGTCTTGTAAGTAGACTTGTCCTTATCTCAAGCAAGATGAAGTGATTAGTCACCATCACCTCCAGAGAAGGTAAAGTTCGTTTTAATAGTGTTGAAAATTTAAAGTAAATAGATTGAAATTTGAAATAGATATTGCATTATGATTTTAAATTCAGTAAGTGGTAGTTAATGCTAACTTTCCAGTCCATTTTCTGAGCAAAAAATAATAATAATAACGATAACTGTTCATAATTTTAACAGTGTGTATAATTTACTTTGAAGGAAAAAAAAATAATTTCTGAAAAGATTCCGAAAATCTTAACTTCAACTAATTCAGTGATTCAACTGATCTAAATTACATTTGCAATTCTAATGCCAAATACATTTTACTGATTCAATTTGTACAATTTACAACTGAAATTAAAACCATTCCGTCTAAATTTTTCAAGATTTTATATCTTTCTGCAATTGGCAATTTTTAAAAAAAATAAAAGCAGTTATTCTAAACTGTTAATATTTATAAGTAATAAGGAGCGTTAAAAATGAGATTAACGTTTAAACAATTCCACAACATATATTAGAAGAATGTATACATAGAAGGATTATTTTATGCACACAGGTCACCAATATAACTGATTGCATTATAACAATACAATACAGAACAGAAAATGAAAATCCATGTCATGATATAAATAAAAATATTGTACATTCATTACTTAAATATACATGCAATGACAAATAAATGCATTATAATAAAATATTCACCAGTATTTCCAATATTTTCAGCACTTTTTGACTATTAAATGAACTTTTCAACTCAAAGGTAACTTTTTTGGAAGTATGAAATTCACCTATTTAAATTTCATGACAATAAATTAATATAATTTTTAATGCATTCTTTATATGAGCATAATTCTATTTTACCAGAAATTGTTGATATCCAATTATATGCCCACATTGCCCATCAATGCATAACCAAGTCCTGATTTAATAAGTGTCAGAGCAATTATTATAAGAATTTTATGATATGTATTTTCGAATCAGAAGATCACGTTGTTAAATTTGCTTGAGAGCTTAAATAAACCATACGTGTACTTTTGACTCGGCCAAACATGTTCAATTGATGGTAGCATATTCCACTATGTCTTAGCCAATAAAAGGACGTAATAAATATACATTCACAGTTTACAGTCAATAAATAAAGCCACTAAACTTTATTTGTTTTTCTAAGTGCTTTCCAAGAAAAAGAGAAAATTCTGATTTTGTCGATTAAACATAATGCATCTAGAAATTTAAGTTGTGGAAATATTTGACCAGCAAGCAGTGATGGCGCGAAAAGAACTGAAAACAAAATCGATGAATCAAGATTCGTAATCAATATATTCTTACAAAAAGCATTATCTCCTATAAGAACTAATTAAACACGCATGCCACTCAAGCAATGTGTGTTATTATCCATCATGATTCATGCCAAAGAAAATAATCAAAATATTCATTGAAAAAAATGTATACGACTTTAAATATAGTATGTGCCATGGTCATTTCAGAGGATACAATTCACCATGAAAAGTTTGCTTGGTAGCTGAATCACATAAGTATTGACAGAGAATCACATATAATGCAAAACTATACTGCCTCTGGAATACTTGTATTAATCAAATCCTCAAGACAAAATAAAGATATAGAACAACAATTGAATGCGATATTTTTAGAAAAGAGCTAGCTGAAAAAGATATTTTGATTAGTATTTAGGAATGTCTTTTAGGAATGTCTATAGTTTTAATAAACCTACCTGCTGCTTGGAGAATATATAGTTACTTTTACGTCCATGTCAACGGAATGTATCTCGGCGCACCCGGTGAGACAGAGTATCCTCATGAGTCTCGTGCCATAAACATCCATAGGAGCTCTTTTATACGTCCACGCCAACATTAAATGGCAGTGCACCGAGTGAGACAGAGGAAGCCTCATGAGTCTCATGTCATCAGAAACCTAAATAGAAGTGGCATCCAAAGGAAGATTATTTTACATCATTATTCTTCGGTAGATGATCGTCTATAGACGAACACAAAGCAAACACATTTCTTATTCACCCATAAGTTAATAGTTATTTTTACATTTCCCTTTTTATGGCTTCCACTACAGGGTTGCCTTTGCCTAGTTACCATTGTTGCATAGGGTTATGCTATAGTACAAGGTGTTGAAAAAATTAGCTATCATTACTGGATCATTATCTTACAGAGTTCAAATTCTCACTGTAATTACTTTCTAGAGGAATATTCGAGTCTTACAGGGCAACATGATTAATTTTTTACATATCTTACATGGTGTTCGTTACAGGATTGCCTTGCATAGTTACCGTTGTTTCATAGGGTTATGCTATTGTACAAGGTGTGAAAAAAATAAGTTATCATTATTAGATCATTATCTTATAGAATTCAATATCTCACTGTAATTACTGCGTTAACTATCTGAATAAATATTCAAGTCATAGGGTACAGTGTGATTATTTTAATATTCGTCTTATATGGCTTTCATTACAGGGCCTTACATTGTTTACCGGTGCTTCATATTTTGCTAAAGTACGAGATGTAGAAATAAAATGTTATTATAAGATTATATAATATGATTCAGTATCACTCAAATTTACTATGTTAACTTTTAGGATTAATATTAGAGTTTTACGGAAGGTAAAATTATTAAATTACATGATTAATAAATTTGTAAAATTAAAGATACTTTAAATACTAGTTTTATGATTATGACTATAGTTTTACCATACTACGATTATCATAACAACTGTGTAGTCATATATATCGATGAATAATATCGATGAATATACCTTTACCCAACAGATTTAACCCCTCAGAGCTGTAATGAAAAATATTATTACTGCTGTGTACTTGGTTAATATTACAATTTAAACTTAATGACTATTTTTACATACGTTATTATGATCACTGTATCCTATGCGTGTAACTACTTGTTTTTAAAAACCTATATTACCTGGTTGTAATTATAAGATTATCTTACATTTGTATCATTAAAATTGTATCGCAACTGATCAAACGATAGGGAATAGTTTTAAGAGCAATCGCAAATTTTTTTTTAATTTTTCTCAAATGATATTACAGGGTTATCGTACATAGAAAAATAATTTATATGCATCCTACATATTTCTAATCTCTTCGAAAAATATATCCATAAAGTTAGTAAAAAAAGTCATAAGCATATTAACTTTAGTAGGTAACTTTTAAAAATGTAGATTAATTGTAATCTCAGGTTAAATATTCATGGCAAAACCAAACTATTGGTCTTTTTTCTAAAGATATTGAATTTAATAATATGGTCTAAGTTATTTAAATTAATGTAATAATCTCGTTTATTTTCAATTTTTAACATTTACTTTACAATTGTACGTCAAGCTATTGTAATTTTAAGGCAAAGATGAGATAAATAAGAATTACCTATTATTCAGTGAAGATTAGCTGCAATTACAAAAGTGAAACTTTTCGTAATTAAACACAAACAATCAAAATATTCAGAGAATTTCAAAAGTCCGTCATTAAAAAGTCAAAATGGTCAGTTACTAGGTACAATTAAATAGTCCAGAATTCTTGCATATCACTAATTATTCATATTAACACTAATTATTAATATTGACACTCATATTATCACTAATTATTCGTATTGTCAGTTATATTATCACTAATTATATTATCACTAATTATACTATCAGTAAAATTGTAATTAAAAACATTCAGTTTCCTATTCATTACAAATAATGTGGGGATACAGTAAAAAAAATAAAAATTTACTCTAAAATCGAATTCCAACTGAAATATCTCAATTGATTTGTTGAACAAATAAAAAATTTATGAAAAGCAATAATAAAAGTGTTTATATATCATTCACTAATTTTTAAAATTCGCAGAATTTAGTTTTATTTTGTATTAACTTTTAATGTTAGAAAGTAGACTCTATTTTAATAAAGATAGCTCATAGTATAATATATTTATTTCTTAATGAGTTAATAGTCAAACTGCTATCATTTTTATAGCTTATTGATAATTAAAGTAATAATTATTATTTAACAAAATGAAAGTTTTTAGTAAATAATTCAAGTTATTAGTCTTGACAACTTACAAAGAAGTACAATTAAGTTGACTACACATAAAATAAGAAGTCAAATTTTTCATATGAAAAATTTAGTATTTTTAAATGAATTTATTTCATTAAATGAATTCATTCATTATCTTGAATGTCATAAAATTAGTCTAAAATTTTAAAAATTATTTTTTTACTATAGTATGATCAATTTTTTAATGAGTTAATAGTCAAACTGATATCATTTCTATAGCTTATTGATAATTGAAATAATTATTATTATTTAACAAAATGAAATTTTTAATAAATTAAACATGTTATTATCCTTGACAATATACAAAGTGAAACTCAAATTAAGTTCACTACATATAAAATAGGTACTTAAATTTTTTATATGTATGATTCAACATTTTTAAAGGAATTTATTTAATTTTATGTTACCTTAAATATTTTAAGCTAGTCTCTAATTTTAATTTTTCTAATAACGTGATCAGTTTATTAATGACTTAACAGTTTAATAGTTAATGGACGAAAATCTTGTCAATTACTTACTAAATTTTTATTAATTACATCTTAAACATATATTGATTGTTTAATAAATTTATTCTGATTAACTAAATAAAAGTTTTTAACAACACATAAAACATAATATCATGAAACCTTTAGTAAGAAATCAAACTAAAAAAACTACCTGTTCGCGAACATGAGTATTTCTGTTATGATTCTTTAGAGTAAACTTGTTCGTGATTGAAAGTTATTTGAACTGCATAGACACAGGTGCAGCACCGTTAAGTAACGTCATTTCTAGAAAGATTTTATTTCTCCAATACATCCAATTGATCTTATAAATATTATATAAGTAGTTAAATTTTATGAGACCTGTGTACTAGTAGTTAACTTAGCTGTAGAATGATCTTGACAAAAATATATATTTTCTAAGATTTTGCGAGTTACCGATTAATATCGAGTACGTAATTACAGTCTTCTTATTCGAATATCATAGTAAGACATTTCAATTAATGATTTTCGAAGTATAGACACTAGAAACAAAGTTTTTTCAAGAAAATTATTTGAAATGTAGCATTTATTTTCTGCCTAAAATCTTAGTGTGATTCGTTAATCAAAAATTCATTAGGAGATTTTGTGAGTACTTAATTCTTGAGGAGGAGAAGCTTATTAAAAAATTTTGATTAGATAATTGGACTAGCATTTATTTTCTGTCTAAAATATTAATATGATTCGTTAATTAAAAATTTATTAAAACAATTTGCTAGTGTTTAATTCTTGAGGTGGAGGAACTTATCAAAAATTCTTGATTGGATTAATGGTTTATCATTTATTTTTTGTCTAAAATATTAACGTGATTCGTTAATCAAAAATAGTTTAACAGATTATGCGAGTTCTTAATTCTTGAGGTGAAGAAGCTTATTAAAAAATTTTCATCAGGTTACTGGTTTAGCATTTACTTTCTGTCTAAAATATCAATGTGATTCGTTAATATAAAAATTTTTCAGAGATTTTGCTGGTACTTAATTCTTTATGTGAAGCAGCCTATTAAAAATTTTTGATTTGTTTATTGGTTTAGTATTCATTTTCTATTTATAATATTAATCGCGATCCATTAATCAACAATCTACTAAGAAATTTTGAGCGTACTTAATGCTTGAATATTGAATTGAGTTATATTAGAAGATTACTAATATACTTCGGTTTGAAATGCTTAAATAAAATAAAATAAAATAAAATAAAATAAAATAAAATAAAATAAAATAAAATAAAATAAAATAAAATAAAATAAATAGCAAAACTATTCAATCAATAATGAAATCAATAGTTTAATTTATTAAGAAATTTTCTTTAGTTTAATAATAATAATTTTAATTATTAATAAGCTATAAAAAAAGCTAGCTGTTTGAGGATGAACTCATTAAAAAATAAATAAATTATGCTGTGAGCTTATTTTTATTAAAATAGAGTCTTATTTCTATCCATTATAATATCAAACATTTACACATAATAAAGCAAAATGCTGATCACGAAAAATGCTATTGATTTTTAATAAGCTTTTTAAGACTCTTTTAAAAACCTCTAACCTAGTACATAATATCTAAACTGTAACAAGGATAACTTGCATAATTTTTTTATCTATAAATGAAACTTTTTATTTGAATTGTATATTTTTATGGTAGTACTAAGATTTACAATTTTCAAAGTTTCAAGATATTTTGAAAACATTTTAATACAAATTGAAAACCAAATTTTTATTAATGAAATGTTAAATATTAATGAAATAACATAATAATAATCAAAAGAAATCTGATTTGAGTCAGTGAAAAAAGGACAGTTAAATGTTTACTTTTAAATGAAGGTTTAAATCTTTATTTTTCTTCCGTTATTAGATATGGCGTTATTAGATATGTAAAAATTCAAAAATGTGAAAAATATTGTTCCTGTTTCATAAAAATTTTTGTTAGTTATAAAACTCTCTACTTTAATTTAATATAAAGTAACTTAGAAATATTTTAAAACCTAAGGTACATCTTAGATTTAGGTGGGTTTTTTTTTAAGCAAATATCTTAGATTTCCGCATACTAGTTGAATATATATAGATTTACATACGTGCTGTAAATATACCTGTTATATTTAAATTCGAATTAAGTATAAATTCGTGCATGTCAGATTTAGATAGCTGACATAAAAATACATCTTAAATGTAGTGCATTTGAAACTATATAGATCATATAGATGTATCTAAATATAGATGTATGTAAATATAATGTATGTATATCTAGATATAGATGTATGTAAATATAATGTACGTATATCTAGATATAGATGTATGTAAATATAAAGCGAAAACCACTAGATAAGTAAGAAAAATACTTTTAATGTTTGAAGTTAGATATTTTATTGATTGAAATATTATTCATGGATAACATCACTATTTAAATTTTATCTCTTTAAGCCTTTCAAAATACCGATAAAATTATTTTAAACAGACTGATAAAATTATTTATTATTAAAATATTTAATGCAAAACAAGAATTTCTGTCAAAAATCTATTATATAATTTTGAAGCTACACTTGTCAGCAACTTCCATAAATATCTAGATTTTTAATGACTATTCAAATGTTCTGTCATCACTAACGATTAATTTAATCAAAGTTTATTTATACTTTTGATCAATAATAAGTAAAAGTGCCTTCCACTTAAATATATTGCGCAGTTTGCATAATATTTTGTGTTCAAACAAGTTCTGACTGGTTTATTTTGTAAAACTTCATTTGAGTGAAATATGTTCTTATTGATGGAACTGTCATTAAAGCTTTCATTCTATTTTAATAAAAGAGTTAACAACGTTTTATCAGTTTTTCATTTTTATCTGTTAGATCAAAATAAATTTAAACGTAAATCATTATGGTAGACACAAACTGCTTACATGAACTACAGTATTTAGAAATTTTCATTGCATACGCATTAGGTTAATGGAAAAATCCTGCTTTTAAGAGCAGTAACAGCCATTTGTAACACAGTAACGCCAGGCTAATTGGAAAAGTTCAAAATTCAGCCTGACATTTTTTAGGTTTATTGCAAATATCCTGTATGCTTTTAAGCTATTTAGGAGCTGTGCAAAAAATTATTCTATCAGACTGAATTTTCCCCGGGTTCCTGCAATAAACCTCTATTAAGGTTATTTACAATAAGAGTTCACTGAGCTGCGGATGATAAAACGTTCGCCTCTAGATGAGATGACCCAAGTTCAAAACCCAGAGGTGGCTGGTTGATACAAATTCTACTCCCAGCTCACAGAGATCACAATGTTAACATTAAATATTCTCAGTGGTAGGCGGATGGCGGAATCCCTTTGCCGTCAGGCTAACCATAGGATGTTTTCTTGGTTTTCCCCTCCATTTAACGTAAAATGCGGGTTTATTCCATCAAGAAATCCTCCACAAAAGCTTGTTTTTTTCAACGCTAGAGTTCCTTTGTCTTATGGATTGGGTTAAAAATTACAAGGTTACGTAGTTAAACATTTATGACTTAAAATTGAGTCGGCTGTGCAACGCCGTCATATAATAAAATGAAATATGCCTTTACTACTTTGGGCTTATTGAAAGATGCTTTAAATAAATTAGAACAAATTACAAAATTTGCATACAAAACATATTGAAATATTAAAACGTATTAGCATTTTATAAAGGATAATTCGATTAGCCTGCAACAAATATCGTTATTCTTTTTAAGGCATGGAAAGGACTTTGCATTTGGCATTTGTTATTTTCTCCGCTGGTGGGAGACACTAAACACTTGATATCCCTATTATTTTTATTTATGGAAAAGGGTTCAGCCTTTTATATATGCATTAGGTCATCAAGGATCAAATTTACATGTTTTTATATCATGTTTAACAGCTTAATTTAACAATTTAATCATGTATTTGATATTGGCTTAATATTTTATCGTCTCTTTTATTGAAAAAATGCATATCATTACTTAAAGCGTATCAAAAGCTCTATAAAACCTTGAAAACATTTATTTTAGAAAAATTAATTTTAATAGGGAACAGTCGTGGCTTAATAGTTTATCGTTTCTTTTATATTTTTTTTTCTTTTGTTGAAAAACTACACATCATTACTTAAATCGTATCAAAAGCTCCATTAAACCTTGAAAGCATTTTTTTTAGAAGAATTAATATCAATCTTTGATCTCAGCAAATATACACTGAACTACGACTCTGACTACCTCTTCCTTCAAAATTAAGACAATTTTTTAATAAAAAAAATTATTATAATCTAAAAATTGCTGTAAAATTGACCTTCCCTGAATTCATTGACTCTAGTTCGTTAATGTTTTATCCCACTTGCTTGAATAACCTACTGTTTACATGACCAAAGTATGAAAAAATACAGTATGAAAATTATAGCATACTCACAAATTAACATTGACTTTTTCAACTATATATATATATATATATATATATATATATGTATATATATATATATATATATATATATATATATATATATATATATATATATATATATATATATATATATATAGCAAAATAAATGAAAACAAAAAAACCAGAAAAAATTAAGAAAAACAATAAGTATCCTTTATTGCGCATAAGCTGCAAGTAAATAGGACTCATAAGATAAGTTCAAAATGAAGATAAAACAAAGGTAAATTACAGACAAATGAAAAAAAAGGGGGGAATAATAATAATAACAAACAACTGGGGAAAGAAAAAGAATTAATTAAAAAAAAAAAAAAAGAGAATAAAGTTTTTTTAAAAAACCGGAAATAGCCAAAGCAAAATATGTCAGTACAATAGATTGTATTGATATATTTTGCTTTGGCTATATTGATACAATATTAGAAAGCACTCTTTTTCGGATATAATCGTGTGGGCTGATGAAAAGATTATATCTTTTATTTTCCGGTTTTTTAAAGAAACTTTTTCCTTCTTTTTTTTTTTTTTTTAATTAATTCTTTTTCTTTTCCCAGTTTTTTGTTATTATTATTATTCCCCCCCCCCTTATTTTTTTCATTTGTCTGTAATTTACCTTTGTTTTATCTTCAATTTGAACTTATATATATATATATATATATATATATATTCATTCCGAAGAAAGAATGTTATGTGAATTCTGAGATAAAATAGCTTAAAACAGATATATAACTGGTAAAATCATAAGTAAGTTTTTATTTAATAACAATTTTTTTAATCTTATATTATGCTTTGAACTTTTATGTTAAGCCGTAATATTTTTTACTTTAATTCGCTGGTTATTCTTATCTTTTTAATAATGCTCCAAATTGGGGGATACACAATTTAAAACCATTATTATTTTTTAAAACATTTCAATATGGAGTTACATCAATTATTAGCACGAGCATTTTCTGCTGAAATTTCTTCTAAACCGCAAAAAAACGAAACAGTTATGTTATCAGATGTGTGCAGAACGGATTCACTTGCTCATCAATCTCTACCCAAATTATTTATGGAATTTGTTGCCTATCTCAAATATGATTGATTTTGTACTTTAGAAAATAATATCTGTTTAAAAAATAGTTCATTGTAAAAAAAATCTGCTATATTTTCGGAAAAAAACTGACAGCTTGGACGTCAGTATAAAAACGTTTACTGCACAGAAAAATACTGCTATTTAAAAACAGACACCTGTTTTTTTAACAGATAAGTACTCTTATTTTAAATATCAAACTCTGTTATTTTGCAAAAAAAATCTATGAATTACTTTGTTAGTATTGTCGATCGAGAACAGCATTTGTACAACAAGCCGAATAATTGCTGAAAAAATCGTGAAAATTATCGTATAATGATTAGAAAAAAGAGTTACCGTACGGTAAGCAAAACTGCGTGGCAAAAACTAGAATTTTAACTGACGGGTTTATTCCGTTTATGATTAGTAAAAGAAACAGAGAAAAACCATTTTGACAACGAAACAACTTTAAACCGTTAAATATACAGATAATGCCTTTAAAAAGAAGTGAAATTTGTTAAAGTGGTTATAAGCTTTTTTCTAGTAATTCGATAAATCAATGCAAAGTTATAGTTGATAGAAAAACATGCATAAACTATGAGAGGAGAAGAATTTATTGAGGAATTAGTTTTTTATATATCTAAATTCATAATATCTTACTAACTTAAAAACTAGTAAAAAAAATTTCAGTGTTATAAATAGCATTTTTTGTATTTTAAATTGAAATCAAATTTCTACTGATATATAGATATTTTAAAACGATTTAAAAATTATAAAAACATGGTAAATCCAGTGTTCTATTTACATAATTAGCCATTTTTTGTCAAGTTTAATATACATTCTCAAATCTGTGTTTCATAACAAAAATAAAATAGCATGTAATATGAATAAAATTTTATTTTGTTGAATATAACCAAGTAAAAATTGTTCAACATTAGCACACAAAATTTTTCATTTTTTGCCTAAATTTTTCACAATTTTACAAATGTAACAATAATTATATTTTTGCTTATTTTCAACTCGTCATATTTCGTCCAATCCAGTTAAGACAAATTTTATTAAATTCATAAAATATATTTTAGTTATCTTAGATTGTAAATTTTAAAAAATAATTATTTTCTGTATAGGAATTAATAGGAATAGGAATGCCGACGAAATAATATCTCAAATATAGTAAGATAATCGACTAAATAACATGTAAAAATATTCTTCCTGTTACAATTGATTCTGCTACACATGTTAAAATAATACTGCATAAAATAATAAAACTCTCACGAATACAACTAATTGTCGAAATACATTTACATAAAAACATTCGATAACTGATTCAAGCAAAAGTGTTTTTCGAAATTTCAGGAAAAAAACATTTAGCTAAACAAGTAAAATACAACCTTATGAACATTGATATTGAATATTAAATATTTATTATTTAAATAACTTATCCATTTAAATATTAAACTCGACATTTTTAAAAAATAAAATTAAGGACTTTATTCTTTTTATAAATTAAAATAATTTATTACTTAAAAAACCTATTTTTAAAATTTGAATAAAAGCTATAATTAGGTTAATTTAAAAAATAAGGCTAATTTAAGAAAAGCAGACTCTTACTCATAAATTTATAAAACATGCAAAACGACAGCAAAAGTAATATAAATCAAATTTTATAGAAGCAAAATATGTGAATAAAAAACATACTTAATTGTGTTAACTCTTCACAACTTGAAATATCACATATCTCCTAATATCTCCGATATTTAAGTTTTGTTGCCAAAACGAAAAGTGTTTCAACAACTCAATACAGAATAAAATCTCTCTTCACCATCTAAATAATCATACAACAAAATTTATTATAAACAAAATCCATAAAAGAGGGGAAAAAATCAGACAAGGTCGTCACCAAATCAATGAAGAAACGACAAAAAGATTCTAGAGAAGAAAAATATAGATAACGCTGATGTCAACATATAAATTATAGGATCAAGTGTGGCGACATTTTGGCTACCACTCTAATAAAAAATCCGTAAACAACTGAAAGCTTTAATTCATAAAAGGCAGCACGATTAATTAATTTGTTACACAAAAATTAATTGGTAACACAGTTTAGGTAGCAAATAGATTTTTCTCTCTGAGGAGACGCGTCACAAAAATTGCTCAATTTGAAAAATAGTTTGCTCGAAGTTGGAAGTTGTTTTAAACGCTCTGGTTTGAGCCCAGTATGAAAACTAAAGTTTGCACCTTTCCCCGAGGTGCGATTAAACAGCCATCTTGGTCTTACAGAGAGGGGGTAAAAAAAGGTGTATACTTAAACATTACAATCTAGACAAGTGAGGTATTACTTCCTATGTATTTTTTAATTTTAAAAGTTCTGGTTTGGGCGCAGTACGATATTTAAAGTTCGCCCCTTTCCCCGAGGTGTAATTAAAACACCATCTTAGTCTTACTGTGAGGGGGTCAAAAAGGGTGGAAATTTGGACGTTACAATATAGACAAGTGAGATTGTACTTCCTATGTATTTCTTATTTAAAAAGTTATGGTTTGGGCTCTGTATGAAACCTTAAGTGTGAAACCTTCCCCGAAGTGTGATTAAACCACCATCTTGGTCTTACTAAGAGAGGAGGGGCCATCAAAAGGGATGAAAACTTTAAAAATTGCAATTTAGACAAGTGATGCATTACTATGTACTTCGTATGCAAATCGAATAACACCTTAATCAAGATTTTAGAAGTTATGTACGAAATATTAAAAAAAATTATATTATTAACGAGTCTGAAATACCTGCCTTGAAAGGTGAGGTATAATAATCTATGTATTTACTATCACTGAATAGAATGAAACAAGAACAAAATATATAAGAATAGTAGTTTAAAAGTTATCACTTCATTAAAAACTTTATTCGCTTCAAAAGTAAATAAAGCTTGAGAATACATACGTGAACACTTGAAACTCTCATAATAGTCAAACTATTAATTCTATTGAGTTGATTTTGGTTTTATTAGATTCAACGTAAAACGATGCATTGAATATAACCATCAAAAAAAAAATTTTTTTGTTTAAATATCAATTTTTGTTTGTTTTAATATCAAATTTTATTATTATTTTTTTATATTTTTATGTATTAGAAATGTAGATACACTGTTAGAATTTTTATTCCAAAATTATGGTAATATGACCATCAGCAGTTTGTCTATCAAACTAACAATAAAGTTTACGGTAAAGAACATTTTTTACCTTTGTGCGTTTGAAACCGTTTACAACTAGTATAGTTATAAAGCCATTATTGGAAAACTATACGTATTATATAAAATTGTACTTTTTGCACATAAAAACGTTAAAAACTTTTGTAATATTGCTCTTATCGATTACCTTTTTATTTATAATGATTCAGGGTAAAAAAGATAATACTGCAACATTTCAGACACGTAACTATGTATAATCAAATATAGTACTTTTTTTATACTTTTTAATTAAGCTCACCGGGCAAAAAATTAGTCACCCTAGTAGTGCGCAAGCACCAATGAATCGTTAGATGGCGCAGTGGTCAAGTGACGGGCACAATTACGTGCATACTACTTCAACGTGATCAAAGGCAAGTAACTATCAGTGAGATATTTTTGTATGAAGCGGAAATTGCATTTAAACATGGATAAGTGTAAGGATGTGATAGAGTGGCAAAAAGGGGCAATTGTGTTTGGCCGTGCCCATCGTCTTACGATGAATGAAGTTGCTGGATTTGTTGGTGTTTCGATGTGGACTGTTCAATGTGTCTACTAGTAGTGGTGTAATACACGTGGTCACGAAGGACGACGTAAGAATTGTGGTCGGAAAAAGATCCTGCATGAAAGGGGCCGGAGACGTTCTTCCCGACTTGTCAATCAAAATCGCTTCCAAACCTGACAGGAATTGCATCACTTAGTAAATGAAGGTCCATCCCAACCTGAGAACATAGCTACGGGAACTGCATGCAATAAACATTTCGAGTCGAAAATCTCGTAAGTGGCCATTGCTCACACAGGCACAAAAAGCTGCGCGACTTCAGTGGGCTAGAAATCACAGAATGTGGACAGTTGCTGACTGGTGGAATGTAATATGGTCTGACAATTCACGTTTTTGCCTTTGTTCTAAAGACGCACGTCGTCGAGTGCAATGAAAAGCAGATGAAGCATTTCATCCTAACTGTGTGATAGGTCAGGTTCAAGCCGAAGGTGGGTCTGTCATGTAATGGGGGCGTTTTTCTTAATATGGATTGGGCCTCCTCACTGAGGTGGCCAGTAATAGTGGGTCTAAAATGTTATTTGAACATTCTGGATGATTGGATGTTGCCTTTCAGTCAACATCATCATGAAGGATGGGTTGTCGATACTCCTATTTTTCAAGATGACAACAGCAAAGTTCATCGGGCTGGACGAATATATGACTGGTTTTATGAATACTCAGACACTAAATACATCTCGATTGACCTGCAAAATCACCTGACTTCAACCCCATTAAAAATTTGTGGGACATGTTGGAACATCGGGTAAAATGCCTAAATCAGCATACTCGCAATTTGATGGATTTGCGCTATCAAATCCCCAGTGAGTGGCTTAAACTGAATTCGACGTACCTGCAAAACCTCCCTAAGCGATTCCAGGTGGCTATCGAATCCAGAGGTGGTGTTACATGCTACTAAATGATGTTTTTCATGATTTCTCTAAGGGTGACGAATTTTTTGCCCGGTGTGCTTACTAAATCCCTTATAATTTCTTAACTATTATTCCTATAAATTAGAAATGGTGTCCTTTGATACAGTGTAAAAAAATTCATACAAAATATATCACTTGTTAAGACAGTAATGTTTAAAATTGTCTTCTTATTTTACCCCTTATTGCTTAGTATATTCAAGATGGTGGCTAAAGCTTTCCTCTACGTGAGAGTTAAACTTTAAGTATCCATTCTAAATCAAAACCACTGCTTTAAAATAATGCCCAGACCAATGTAATAAAAAGGCGGAAAAAATTTTATTTAATGGTTAGAGAGAGTAACCTTAAATATTACTTTGCACTTTGTGCAAATTATATTTCACGAATGATTAAAAAGTTTGCAAATTATACAAAAAGTTGTGAGAAACGGTTTCCAGTAGATCACCGAAATCAAGCAAGCTGCGGTCAGTGAGTACAGGGTGATCAGTCTGCAAAGAGACCTAAGTTGCGCGGTATCGGTTCGCGTTAAACCTGCTGGCAGAGTTTAGTGCGTTGTGGAAATGCTAAGAATGGAAAAGTCATCTTTAAACTAACAAGAATTTTTATTAAGCAAGAACAATTATAACTAAACTTAAACATCATGAAAGATTATTAAAGAAAACAATCCTTGAGAGTAATTTACTCTCCATAACATGAGGTAAGAAAATTCACTCCATATAGTCATGAAAAATCTCCAAATCTAATCTTAATTTGTCATATACACCCAAGAGCCATTACATTATGACCACCCTGCTAATAACATGTAGGACCACCTTTAGCCCTCAAAACTGCTAGCACCCGCCGTGGCATTGATTCCACAAGGTGCTGATAGGTAGTCTGAGGTATCTGGTACTAAGCGCTCACCAACTGGTCCTGCAATTCCCTCACATTAGGAGGGGGTAGCGTGGCAGCACGAATTTGGTTTTCCAAGTAGGACCACAAATGCTCTATTGGATTAAGGTCAGGTGATTTTGGGGACCAAGACATGACTTGAAAGTCACTGGAATGTTCCTCGAACCAATTCATGACGATTCGACTCTTATGACATGGTGCATTATCCTGTTGGTAAACACCATCCCCCGCAGGAAAAACTGTTGCCATGAATGGGTGAACCTGGTCTGCAACTATGTTCAAGTAGCTTACAGACGTCAGGGATTGTTCTATGATGATTATGGGTCCTAATGTGCCCCATGAAAACATTGCCCACACCATACTACCCCCGCCACCGAAGGGTGGTCATAATGTAATGGCTCTTCGGTGAGCATACAAGCATATTTATCATCCAATCAAAAAATAACATTTGCATAATGAGGGTAGAAAACGTAATACACTCAAAATTAATAATCTTTAAATTATTTTAACTAATTAATTATTCAGAAGCAAACTAAGAAACAGTTTATAATAGCGAAGAACTTCTTGCCGTGTGCGACATTACCTCCGGGTATGGGTTCCTATGCAATTTTAATGGTGAAGAGTCCTAACTCTCCTAGAAATTTGTTACAACGTTTACACGACTTCTTGTTATTTATAACGTTTTTAAACTTGTACATTTCGACAAAATATTTACCAAATAATCATTTTAAAAAAATCTCTAGCTTTAAGAGCAAAATTAATTTCAGTTCTGGAATCTCCACACTCGAATTAGAAAAGATCAAGTATTTGTATAAATGCAACAAGAAATGTATTTCCCATTATTATCATCATCTTAGAGTAGTTAATGATCTTTAAATTTAGAATATGTAAAAAAAAATTTACATGCTAAGCTAATTTAAAAATAGCTTAAACATCAGACAACAGAGTTGCTTTATATCTCTCAATCTTTACTCATCTGTCAACCTTTTCAGAGTCATTGCACTTAAGAAAAACTCTATAGAATCATTATGTAACTACTTATTAAACAAATATTCGCTTGAAGTTTTAGCTGAAAGGTAAATTTTGAAATACCGATAAATATACTTTTCAATTTTTTGAATTTTCATATCAATCTTATTCAAATTTGTAATTTAATATTAAGGTAATTTTGAAAAATATTAGTGAAAGAGAATATTAGTTAAAATAAGTAGATCAAAATTGCTTTTAAATTTTACAAACGTTTTGGCTTTTCCTCAAATTTTGCTTAAAGATTATCAGAATATTTAACCTAACAATCATAAATATCTAATACAAACTCAAAGCATCTATACACAAAAAAAACAATTCAGGTAAGTTACCGTACTATATAGCAATGACATTTCTGGTAAAAAACAAAATTGTAATTTTGATAATAAAAATAAATACAAACGTTATTTAAACAGGTCATTCGGCAAATTTTTCAGTTTATATGGTAACGATTTACCGGAAATGTTTGCTTTCAAAATTAAGCATCTTAGTAATCTTATTACCGCACATTTAGGAAAATATACAAACTGAAAAAATAAATTAAACCGATTAAATGGTTTTTATGCCATGCTCTAAGGTATCATAGTAAAATTACCAAATTTTATCACAAATTATTAAACCATACTTTACTAATTTCTGCAAAATCATTTACCAAAGAGCTTCGATAAAAATAACCGAGTTTTTTGGTGTTCCCATAGAGTACGGAACACGGTAAATTTTACCACATTCTGATAGTTATGGCCATACTTTTTTTTCTCAATGCATTATTCTTTGAAAAGCGTTTTTTCGTTTGATGATATAGCTTT
Source organism: Parasteatoda lunata (assembly GCA_949128135.1). Classification (NCBI taxonomy): domain Eukaryota; kingdom Metazoa; phylum Arthropoda; class Arachnida; order Araneae; family Theridiidae; genus Parasteatoda; species Parasteatoda lunata. The sequence goes on from OX421971.1 coordinate 41,026,009, forward strand.
TGAACACTGCTAGAATTTTCTGTCTACAATTATGATAAAACAGCCGGCAGCAGTTTGTCCATCCAAATGACTCTAAAATTTACAGTAAAGAGCATTTTTACCTTTACGGTGTCTAAACCGTCTAGAATAAGTATGATAAAAAAAAACATAAATACAAAACTATACGGTTTTTAACCATTTACAAATAGCCTGGTTTCAAAACCGTTAAAAGAAGCAATTTTATGGCGCTGCCAACTATGCATGCATAAGAATATCATAATTTAATGGCCCAGGGTCACATATAGGGAAGTGCAGGACACTAATAAAAACATATTAAAATCATTAAACTTTAGAGTCAGCAAGTTTTCATTTTTAACAAAGATTTTTTTGCAGAACATGGGGAATAAAAATTACCTCTTAGAGGTTTAAAAATAAAACTATTAAACCATAATGTTAAAATGTTATAACGCAAAAATTTTATTGAAAAATGTAAAATAGTATTTTTATAACTTACTTTGTTTAAACAAAGTATTATAATTTTTTTTTATTTTTTAATTTCAATACTATTATTTGGCTAAGTTTTCAAATTTAAACAGAAGCTTCTTTTCTTGAAATTCATCAAAGAATAATCTTTTATAAACTTAAACCAAATAAAATTTAAAACGTAAAAGTTTTCAGATATAATTCTTTTCACTAATCACTTGCATGAATAATTTTTTTTAAAATAAAGAAGTCTTCAAGCATGAAATACCAAAAAATATTAACTATTTTTCCACACGAATTATTCAAACTATAATTAATTATGAAAGTGCTATGAATATTTAAATAAATTTCATTTGAAAATATGATTGTCTAAAAAATTTTAATCCCACAATACAAAATATTTTTAACTAAGGAAACTAAAGAACTTTTTTACATTCGTGTCTATTGAAAATCGAAAAGCTTTATAATACTTAAATAATTTTTTTTTTAAGTAAAATATCTCTTATCAGTAACACGTGAAAGGAAAAACATTTTAGAACCAACAAATATACATATACTATTATACATCAATACATTTTTTAACAAATTTTAATCTTAAATTTACTTTTTGACACAGAATTTTTATGAAACATATTTTTCATGCTTTTTTCATTATTTTGTATTAATTTAGGTCAATATAACTGAAAAATATTACATTTAGCGTTTTAATAATTTATGATAATGAAATACAACGTGAAACACCGGTGTCTATTTCTACGTTAAAGGAATCTTTCTAATACGTCTAACTACCAGAGAATAATTTTTCAGATTCGCACCTATTTGCAGTTGTTTAGATCTAAAAGAAACAGTTATTCACAATTGGAATTTATTTAATTTACAAGATCGATTTGCAGTTGTTTAGATCTAAAAGAAACAGTTATTCACAATTAGAATTTATTTAATTTACAAGATCGATTTGCAGTTGTTTAGATCTAAAAGAAACAGTTATTCACAATTGGAATTTATTTAATTTACAAGATCGATTTGCAGTTGTTTAGATCTAAAAGAAACAGTTATTCACAATTGGAATTTATTTAATTTACAAGATCGATTTGCAGTTGTTTAGATCTAAAAGAAACAGTTATTCACAATTGGAATTTATTTAATTTACAAGATCGATTTTTGATAAATTTTTGTATAAGAATTAAAAAAAATTTCAAATTAATTTTTTTGGATTTTATATTTTACTACAAATATAATTCCGATAATCTAACAGACTTTTTTAGTAACTATTAATCAATTTTTTATAATTAAAAAATAACAAAATATATTTTTTAATATATACTAAAGGAACATAAGTGTCCCATCTGCGTCAGAGGATTAAAAATGCATCATTCTGAAAGAACTTTATAAAACTTTCAACTATTAAATATCAAGAAATATTTATGATGATTCTTTTTGAAATTTCCTTTTAAACAAAAAGTCCGTTCATGAAAAAACAGTTCAAAATATGTAACATCTAAAATAAAATAAAAAAATTGTTTTAAACTTTCAAGACACTAAAAATTACCTTTATTTTCTGTCACACTTGCAAGAAATGTAAAACGTTATGTTTAAAATTGACCAAAACGAATGGCTACTGGTCTTAAGCGATACTCTCAATCATCACTGATAACGATATTCATTTCCATGCTTCGGGTTTTAATACATCTTTTATCGATAAACAAGATAATAATTATATCGTGATTATCATTAGCTAGAAATCTTCCACATAATAATGTATGCCTTTTTCTCAAGGTATCAATATTCTAGGGAATTGAAGGGTTGATGAACTGGGTTATTACAATAAATATAAATAAAAAAAAGAACGGGAAAAGAAAAAAAAATTCTTTCAGAAACGGGAATTGGCCCTTAACCCTTTAACGCATAATTTTTTTTAAACATATTTTTCATATTTATTTCATTATTTTGTATAGAAAAATCTTATACGTAACATCTTAATAATCCATGGTTATGAATCATAACATGAAACACCAATATCTTTTTTTTGGCGCTAAAAGTAAAATCTTAACAAAGAAAAAGTGAAACAATAATTTTTCAATTTTGCACTCACTCGTAGTTATTTAGAAAGAAGAAACAGTTATTCATCATTGACATTTCTTTAATTTACAAAATCAATTACTGATAAATTTTTGAATAAGAATGAAAAATGGATTTTATATTTTAGTACAAATAAGATTCCGATAATCTAACAGATTTTTCTAGTAACTATTAGACTATATTTTATAAGGATAGGATTTTTTTCTGAATTTTCGAAAAAGCGTTTTTTTTTTTAAACTTAAAATTGATAGATGTTCTATCTTAAATTCGAAAATGCTAAATATTTTTATCAGCAAGTAGTTTTTTGCATGACCACCCGTCCACTGTCCCTGCAACTCGCCCATTCTTATCTTTAAAAAATATACTGTGATAACAAATTTATTAACTCTCTTGTTTTAAGGTTTTTAAGATACATATCTTCATAAAATAATTATTATAATTAGGTAAAAAAAACACTTTAGAAAATAATTTTCCAACCTTAGAAATTAACCTTTTCTGTTAAAAGAGCTTTACAATAATTCTTAGGCATCAGGGCTTAAAAATCCCGTTTATCTCAAAACTGAAATAGTTTATTACATTACATGCAATGGTAACACTAATGAAAGCGAAACTACGAAATAGCGAAATCGTTACAGAAAGTACAAAATGATTTGGATTTCAATTCAAGGCGGGAAATCTCACTGCGAGAATTGTGAAGTGGGACTAGTTGCGTCATCTCTTAGTAATATTCTGAAAAATAAAAATGATCGCGGGATTTAAAGAGATGTGTAAGTAGAGATGAATTCAATTTCAAAGATGCAACTTTTCTCTTCGTCGCATGGCGTGCGACGCCAACAGAGATGGGGTGGAAAAATACCAAAATATATTTAGCTTATAATTAAAGCGTTAGAAAAAATATTTATATATAAGGGACACCAATGTCCCATTTGTGTCTAGCAAAAAAAAAATTAACAAATACCGTACTGTACGATATTGACATTTTTGGTAAAAAAGAACCATAATTCTGGTAATTGATCTAAAATATACGGTATTTAAACCATTCATGTGGTAATCGTTCCACTTAAATGGTAACGGTTTACCGGAAGCTGTGATTTTCAAAATTCTAATTTTTATTACCACACATATTTTAAAAAATACAAAACTAAACAAAAATTTACTCGAATAAATGGCTTTCTAAGCTGTCGTAATAAAATCACCAAATTTTAACACATTTACCATATTTTTTAAACCATATTTTATTTTAAATTTTGCCAAACTCATTACCAAGGAGATTTAGTAAAAATTACCGAGCTTTTTGGTGTTCCTGTAGAGTCAGAAACAAGGTAAATTTTTATATCTTTGACCATACTTTCTTCTCAGTGTGGGATATTTTCTCTAATGCATAATCCTTAGTAATTCTGCCATAACTTCTTTGCATTTTGATATTTTAAAAAAAAATCAGTAATTGAAACTCCATGGCTTTCTTGAACTTAAATTTTTCCATACTTCAAATTTTAAATTACTAACGTAGATAAACCGAATTTGCACACGAAGCGTTTCTACCGAGGTATAGCGTCCTCTTTCAAATCCTCAAATCTCATCTGCGACTCTGCGCCTAATAACAATTTAAGTTTCAAACTTTTCTGGTAGGTATCAGCAGAGGTTATATCAACTTTTTTTTGCAAAATAGAATTATGACAACTTAACGACAATTTTGTAACAATTGCTTGCGTGGAATCGTCGCTTTACCTTGATGAAAATACAAGTTTCAATCACTTTCAGGCACCCAGAAGCAGAGTCTATCGTCATTTTACGGCTAAATAGAAATTGCAGTCTATAGACAAGCATTTATTAATAGCTAAAATGATCAAATTTCAACTAGTCTTATGCCTAAACACCGTGCAAGTTTTCATTAGTGCTCAACTGGTTACAGACAGAATTTGTCGGCAAATATTTTTTATCATCAATTGAAATTTTGACCCCTGCCCGACTAGCTAGAATGCTCAAATTTCATTCGGGGTTCTTCATAGTCTAATGTGCAGAGATGGTAGTATTTTTTTCAACACAGCGCAAAAAAAAATATTTTTTTTCTGCAGTTTTATCACCAATTGATATTTGAACACTTTTCCCTCTAAACCAGCTAGCAGAATTTAAAAAAAAAAAAAAATGAAAGTGAAATAAAATTTTTAAACAAATTAATCCGCATTTTTCAAATAGACTATAAGAGAAAATAATTTTATTTTTGTGATTCTTAAGCGAAAAAGGAAAGGAGCACAAATTTTGTGATAAAATTTTACCACTATTGGAAATTCCTCAAACCGTCCTTCGTCCTTCCCGTTATAGATCTGGAAAAAAATTATTCACTTCAGTTTAAATCACATTACTCTTTATGACTATAATTTACTCTCTTATCAAATATTTTGCACTTTAAATTATGTTAGATGTATACTAAATATTCAAGTATTTACATAATATAAAGTGCATAAAAAATATTTTTTATTGTCAATCGAGGCTCAAACTAATGACGCTGGTAAAAATTGCCATAAGTCTATGCTTCAAAAATGTCTTCCATTTAGTACCAGCCTTAAAAAATTGGAAAAAATCCTTAAGTTCTAAATCTTTAAAAACAAAATTATAAAAAGGACTAATCAGGACAAAAATGTTTTTCTTTCACAAATAGTAAATACTAAAGTAATTACTACTTTATATAAAAATTAATTTATCGTCATTAATTAAATTTTAAGTAACGAATCTTAATAGACTAATTTCTTTTTTTAAGAAAAGAATCATCTAACTAACCAAACCCATAAATACGTTATTAATAATTTTGCGCAAGTAATCAATTTATGACATGGACTGCAATATTTTCATTAAAAATAACAGATGAAAGTGGCACAAATTTTTTTTCTTTTGTGTTAATTTAATGGCGTCTAGCATGTATACTATAACACATTAATACCTAATTCATAATTTTTTTTAAAAACATGTGTACATTTATTTCCGATGTCTTGAAATTAACTGGAAAATTGCTAAAAAAAAATCTGGTTCGTTGAGCTTTAGTTTCATAAATAATAAATATTTGGCCAAAAACAATATGGTTAACACAATAGCCAAGCATAATGTCCTAAACACAATGATCAAAAACAAAAGAGATAAGAATTTATGTCGGGAAAAAAGACATTTTGACAATCGTAATTGCTAAAATACAATATTTATTGAAAATGAATTATTTAATTATATTAAAAAACTAAAAGTAACATTCCTTTTAAAACATTTTTTTTTCTCTTTTAATGCATTTTTTTCTTTTTTAATATATTTTTTTAAAATTAATCTAAACAAGTCATACTTTAAAGCAAAAAGGAATTGAAAGCTCTATTGATAGTCCCATAGTTTCTGTTAAAAAAAAAGAAAAACTTAAAAGAAAAATATATTGAGAAAAAGAGGTATTCATTCAATTGTCTTTTGTAAAATATAATATTACTTGAATATGAATTAATTAATTAATCTCAAATTAAACTTAACATTTTTAATTCCTTTTTGAAGTGAAACTTCTAATGCGACTTCCAACAAGGTTGCGTTAAACGTTTAACGCTACATTTTTATTGGCCGGAAAATCACGTGGTAGGATCCAGTTTTCCCTCATTCATTTCCATATTGTTTTGGTTCTTACTAGCATAAAATTAATAAAAGTCATAAAAGTATTGTTTTTCTATAAATATTTTTGCATCCTTAATTTAATGTTATTTTCCTGCACCGCTATTATTACGCTTTTAATTCAAGAGTTTAAAACTAAGATAATTGTTTTTTTTTATTATTTTTTTATTATTATTATTATTGTAATGTAATTCTGCGCTACATTTTAAAATAAACTTATGTAGATAGGTGGTTGTAAGCAATGTTAATAAAGTTTGTCTTAAAGAAACAATATGATTTCACTAAAAATCAATTTCTACCCCTTCCTATTTTCATTTCCACATTACGAAGTTTATTATTATTATTGTAATGTAATTCTGCGCTACATTTTGAAATAAGTTATGTAGCTACATTTTCATTTCATTTCCACATTACGAAGTTTATTATTATTATTGTAATGTAATTCTGCGCTACATTTTGAAATAAGTTATGTAGCTACATAAAGTTATGTAGATAGGTGGTTGTAAGCAATGTTAATAAAGTTTGTCTTAAAGAAACAATATGATTTCACTAAAAATCAATTTCTACCCCTTCCTATTTTCATTTCCACATTACGAAGTTTATTATTATTATTGTAATGTAATTCTGCGCTACATTTTGAAATAAGTTATGTAGCTACATTTTCATTTCATTTCCACATTACGAAGTTTATTATTATTATTGTAATGTAATTCTGCGCTACATTTTGAAATAAGTTATGTAGCTACATAAAGTTATGTAGATAGGTGGTTGTAAGCAATGTTAATAAAGTTTGTCTTAAAGAAACAATATGATTTCACTAAAAATCAATTTCTACCCCTTCCTATTTTCATTTCCACATTACGAAGTTTATTATTATTATTGTAATGTAATTCTGCGCTACATTTTGAAATAAGTTATGTAGCTACATTTTCATTTCATTTCCACATTACGAAGTTTATTATTATTATTGTAATGTAATTCTGCGCTACATTTTGAAATAAGTTATGTAGCTACATAAAGTTATGTAGATAGGTGGTTGTAAGCAATGTTAATAAAGTTTGTCTTAAAGAAACAATATGATTTCACTAAAAATCAATTTCTACCCCTTCCTATTTTCATTTCCACATTACGAAGTTTATTATTATTATTGTAATGTAATTCTGCGCTACATTTTGAAATAAGTTATGTAGCTACATTTTCATTTCATTTCCACATTACGAAGTTTATTATTATTATTGTAATGTAATTCTGCGCTACATTTTGAAATAAGTTATGTAGCTACATAAAGTTATGTAGATAGGTGGTTGTAAGCAATGTTAATAAAGTTTGTCTTAAAGAAACAATATGATTTCACTAAAAATCAATTTCTACCCCTTCCTATTTTCATTTCCACATTACGAAGTTTATTATTATTATTGTAATGTAATTCTGCGCTACATTTTGAAATAAGTTATGTAGCTACATTTTCATTTCATTTCCACATTACGAAGTTTATTATTATTATTGTAATGTAATTCTGCGCTACATTTTGAAATAAGTTATGTAGCTACATAAAGTTATGTAGATAGGTGGTTGTAAGCAATGTTAATAAAGTTTGTCTTAAAGAAACAATATGATTTCACTAAAAATCAATTTCTACCCCTTCCTATTTTCATTTCCACATTACGAAGTTTATTATTATTATTGTAATGTAATTCTGCGCTACATTTTGAAATAAGTTATGTAGCTACATTTTCATTTCATTTCCACATTACGAAGTTTATTATTATTATTGTAATGTAATTCTGCGCTACATTTTGAAATAAGTTATGTAGCTACATAAAGTTATGTAGATAGGTGGTTGTAAGCAATGTTAATAAAGTTTGTCTTAAAGAAACAATATGATTTCACTAAAAATCAATTTCTACCCCTTCCTATTTTCATTTCCACATTACGAAGTTTCACTTATTCCGCGCGGAGGGACTCCACGCACTATTTTATTATTATTATTATTATTGTAACGTAATTCTGCGCTACATTTTAAAATTAAGTTATAGTCCGCGCGGAGGGACTCCACGCACTATTTTTTTTTTTTTTCAATAAATCTAAATAAACCAAACTTCAAAATAAAAAAAGGCTTGGTTTTCAATTGAAGGCTCAACACGGAATGAAAAGAAAACTTAAAAGAAAAAATGTATGAATATCAGTTAAAATAACTTTTAAAAAAACGTATACATATAACTCATATTAGCTTATGACGTTTTTTTGAAACCGATCCAGAAAGAGACAATGTACTTATGAATTTTAAAATATAGGTGAGTCTACTTTAGAAAAATTATTTATCAGTGCACGATACAAAATCATGACACAAGAAATATCTAATTTCTTTCATTCTGCTACTGATACCCTTAATAAGATTTTATTTTTAAAAAATTTGATCGAGTTTGATAGTGTTAGATGTATGTCACCATTCAAGATTCTAGATCATTCTCTTTCTTTTCTCTATGTTTATATAAATCTCTTTAATAACACTTTCTTTCAAATTCTGACTGTTTCGCTGATGTAAAGAAAAAAAAGTTTTTTTTCCACATGTTTCTACAAGGGATTTTTTTTATGTAAACTAATTGATTAGAGCGATAATTAGCTCTGTTCTTTTGAATCATTTCATCAAAAAATTTCTTTTTTACTACATTTTTAGCCCTACCAATACTGATGGTAGCCAAGAGCCATTATTAACCATTGATCAAATGGTAGTTGTTCTTGATACTTTTATGTCAGGACATGATTCGACTATACTCGTGGCAAAGCTAATCTTTATACATTACCATGGCTACGGCAGCCTGTTTACAGCATTTTTTATTGTTTTTATACTATAAAACCCATTTACTCATCCTTAAGACATGCGAGCTATAAGCGCATTGCAGCAAAGAGCACCAAAAATGCCCGTCATTGTTTTACCACACATTGCTCGTTCCACTCGCTCACCAGATACCGAAACATAATAGTCTAACACAGTCCAACCCAGCTATAACGAGCAGAGATATAGTTAACCTCGGAGGTAGTGAACTTTTTTATTGCTCTTTTCTGAACTCCCATTTAACTAACCTTATTTTATGGGCATATAGTGGACAGCTGAAAAATTAATAGTTCGTTTATAGAGGACTTTACTTTCATTTTCTCTTTTTTTTTTTTTTTTTTCATTTATACAACTTTAAATTCACAGGATTCGCGAATGTAAATGACCATGGTGGAAAAAATCCTCCAGTACGGCAGCGAGCACTGCTGATTATTAAAGCAGTCGCAGATAATTTATCATATCAGATTTAAAAAAATTAAAAAATTTAAATAAAAAAAACGGGCCTAAAATATTACTGAGTGGAGAAACAGAAATATCATTTTTGAGTGCTATTATTCAATTACTATTCGTTCGACTTATCGAACAAATAGTAGGAAGGTTCCGGAATAAGAAGAATCGTTGATTTATAGAAATCGTCGATGACGATTTTTATATAGACGAAGACGATTTTTTATAGAATCGTGTAGTAAATGGTGACTGATGCACGTTAAATCTGTCGAGTCACAAAGTCATTCATGTTCCCATTATAAATCATGCCTCTAGGGGTATTGATCCAGGAGTTTCTTTGTCTTCTAGATTGATTCGAAATTACAAGAATATGGAGCTGAATATTAGTAGTCGTAAACCCAAAATTGGGTGGGCTGTTCAACGACGGTTATAAAATAAAATATTCGCATGTGAGCCGTGCTAGCTCAGGGGATAGAGCTTTCTCCTTTTATTGAGGCTGGTCGATACGAATTTCGCATCCGGCTTGCACTGACCACAGTGTTGGCGTAAAACATCCTCAGTAGTAGACGGATCATGGGTTAAAGTCCCGTTGCCGTCAATCTAACTGTGGGAGGTTTTTCAGGGTTTTCCTCTCCATGTAACGCGGGTTAGTTCCACCAAAAAGTCCTCCACGAAGGCAAATTTCTCCCAGTACTTGATCCAGGAGTCCCCTTGTCTTCTGGATTGGTTCAAAATTACAAGTCTATGAAGTTGAACATTAAAAAAATTGGGTCGTAAACCCAAAAAAAAATTGGGTCGACTGCTTAACGACGGAAATAAAATATTTGTTAGTAATATGAAGCTTAAAATTTTTTTTTTGTAATTAACTCATATTTCTTCATAGATAATGTTTTTTAGTTATGCGTGCTTTCTTTATGGGTCCTGTAAAAAAGGACAAACAAACTTTTAAACATAATTATAAATTTATACTATATGAATCAGTTATAGTTAGAGGCTTAAAGAAACGAGAGAGAGGAAGAAATTGCTGGATTGAAAATTTCCAAATATAAAAATATAATACTAAGTGTTTTAGAATTTCAAATTATATCAATAAATAATTGCTCGGATTATCATCAGCAATTATAGTTTAAAATTTACTTCGTTACTTTTTAAATAAAAAAGAGAGAAATTGCTGGATTGAAAGTTGCCAAATGTAAAAATATAATACAAAGAGTTTTAAAATTTCAAATTATATCAATAAATAATTGTTCGAATAATCATCAGCAATTATAGTTTAAGATTTACTTCCTTACTTTTTAAATAAAAAAGAGAGAAATTGCTGGATTGAAAGTTGCCAAAGTAAAAATATAATACTAAGAGTTTTAAAATTTTCAAACTATATCAATAAATAATTGTTCAAATAATGATCAGCAATTATAGTTTAAGACTTACTTCGTTTCTTTTTAAATAAAAAAAGAGAAATTGCTGGATTGAAAGTTTCCAAATATAAAAATATAATACTAAGTGTTTTAGAATTTTCAAATTATATCAGTAAATAATTGTTCGAATAATCATCAGCAATTGTTTAAGATTTACTTCGTTACTTTTTAAATAAAAAAGAGAGAAATTGCTGGATTAAAAGTTGCCAAATGTATTGGTAAGAATTTCAGAATTTCAAAAGAAATAAAAAATAGTTCTACCAATCACCACGGAAATAAAAAAAATATTTATGATAAAGCAAAAAAAGAAATACAAACTTGATTTTCATTAATAAAGCATACTTTATCAATATTTTTTATTTGATTTCTTAGAATATTTCCTCAAATTGTTTGAGTGACCTACATTAACTCAGATGTTGATACAATTAGCCTTGAATTCATGAATTCCTAAAAAAAGTTACCATGACTTATTAGTCATCAAATATTTTCTGAAGATAAATTATATCTTTGCAAACAAATTTTATTACCAACAATCCCCATTTAATTATTTATAGTAAATATATTTGAACACGAAAATAAAGGCCATCTTTATACAAATACCAAAATGATCTTTTTCAAGGATACAGGTGAAAGTTCATTTTTTAGAACTTTAACTTCGTAAATAAACATCTGCTTGCTCACAAAGCGATTTTAAGAAAAGAAATAATGTCTTTCTGGTTTTAATTTCTATCCTATAAAGTAAAGCTTCCTAAACTACACAATAAAAAATTCCGGATCAAATCACCGTAAAAAGTACCGGCACCCAGGGTTCCCGCAATTTTTACCATAAAATTCATTTTTATCGAAACATGATACGGAACAAAAAATCTGACATGCCTTAATTTTTGAAGTAATATTTACCGTAAAATTACTAAATCGCTCAAATTAAATATATATCATTGTAAAAATTGCGGCATAATATTTTACTTTAAAAATGGAATCCAAAGTGCCAGTACTTTATACTGTAATTAGATCCGGAATTTTTCACAGTGTATAGCTGAATGATGTTGTGTAATGGTGGTTCATTTCACTATTTATTTTAACAGTGGCTCATTTTATGATTTATAATAATAGTGGTTCATTTTACTATGTATAATATTTCGAAACCTAATTATTTGAAATAATCTGCGAAAACTTGATTAGTTTTTACATATCAAAAGTCAATATCTTTCTGGGTATAATTTCTATCATATGAATGAAGTTTCTTAAACTACACTATAAAAAATTCCGGATAAAATTACTGTAAAAAGAATACCGGCACTCATGGGGCACGTACTTTTTACCGTAAAATGCATTTTTATCGGAGCATGGTACGGAACAAAAAAATCTAACATGCCGTAATTAGAACAGGAACAAGGGGAAAGAAAACAAGGGGAAAATAAAATAGAAAAACATTTTTTAAAAAAGATGAAAAATAACAAAATGATCTTAAATTCATTTAAAGATTTAAAAGAAAATTGCAAAGCCATAAAGCAAAATAACAAAAATATATTATCACCGTCAGCGTACACGATAATCTATCGGTGTAAATTTATTTTTCTTTCATTCTTTTTTGTCTCTTCATTGTGTTATTTTAATTAAGTGTTCAAGTAATTTTTCAGTCATTTTTCCAAGCGAATTGAACTTGAAATCTATCAGATTTATTGTGTTGCCTGCAAAATGTTTAGATACTGTTAGCATAACACAATATATTTAATTTTAATAAAAAAAATAAAAAAAATTCACAAATAAATTCCAAAGATTTGGAACCGGATGTCTTTTTTATTACTATGAACCAGGGGATGTGCTTTCAAATGTTTTATATCCTTTAACATTCTGTGTTAGTGCTTATAAATAGTATATATTTATGTATCAGAAAAGAGCAAAGTTGAAAAAATGTTACAAGCAATTATTCTCTTTAAGTTCTTTTTATTATAAATTACATAACCTGAAGATTTAATTTCTTTTTCAGGAACTGCCAAATATTGATAAACCACTGAATAAAGTTAAATATCGAAAAAAAAATTTCGTCGCTTTTGCCTATTGGGCATGGATCCTTTATTAAAAAGTTTATGGTAAGTTTACTTTTTATAAGTAAATCCTTCCAGATTTTAACGACCTGGTCGTGACTTGTTTGTTATTTCAGCTGAAATAACTGAAGGCAAGAAAAGAACTTATCAGCTACCAGATTATATGAATCATCCATGTTGATAGGAAAAGTCTTTGGAAATTTTTGTAGTTATGTTCGTTTTGTTTTAAATGATCTCTAACTAGTATTTCTATTTATTCGTTAGGATGATCTCATATTTTAGATATGGCATTAACTAACTCAGAAAAAAACAATAAAAAGATTGGCTAAAAACTATAAATTAAAATCATAGCGTATCAGAAAATGCATCTGGTTTCAAGATTTATTATTAACTAACTAAATACCTTTATCGCTAGTAAAAGGTATAAAAAAAAAGTAAGGAAGGAATAAATCGGTAATTATAAACACCATGCGCATTCCAACACATTTAATAAAGCTAATATAATTATAATTTTTATTATTTATCAATATTTGCTGCCTATGTCATCGATGTTATTAGATTAAACAAAACAAGTTTTTAGAAGTTCAAATCATCAAAATAAAAATTAACCATACTAAGCAATGTTTGGCGTGATTTTTTTTTTCCTCACGTTCAATTCAAGATAGTCAATGACGTCAATGCCAGCTGATCGTTTATAAGTAAAGTGGCTTGTTAACTTTGAACTAAGTTTCTCCACATAAGTAAGAATGTTAATTAACGTGAGGTTAATTAAATACAGCTCCATATCACATATGGAATTAGTTGAAATATACTTCTTTCTCGTCTGCGTTTTTTATTTAACTTAGACTTATTATTTGTTTATGTATTTTATTGTAACCATGATATATTTTTGTTTGCGTACCTGGAAGCTTTGATGCATAATTAGTGCCTTTATGTTCTACATAACTTCGTGCCTGTCTTTGTGTAAAGTAAGAAATATATAGTGAAAAAGTTGAAATCTCTGTGAAAGAACATGAAATGTGTCCCCTAAGAGAATTGATACTTGACGAGCTTGGATTACTTGAAATAGAATTGAAAGAACAGTTGTTAACGTAAGCAAAAACCGCGTTTCAACAAGCAATCAGGATTGAGATACTCACACTGCGTCACTTGCAGTTGTGCCATTATTGAAGAACGTGTAATAAACTCCGTTTTTGATTAAACAGAGCAGTAAGCTATCAAGCATTACTGATAATATCTTAAGTTTAATTTATAACAATTTTTAATGCAAAACCTAAAAGTTAATAGTCACGTTGAATGAAAAGGTCATCGACCTAACAGATAACTATTTTCATAAACTTCCAAAATCCTTTTTTTTTTTTTTTTTCCTTAAAAAAAACTTAAAAGTGTCGGAAAAACACTAGGGAAAATAGTTTGGAGCTAACAGAATATTATAGTGAAAAATAAAGAAGAAAAAACTTTCCAGGATGATTTGGTTTTTAAGCAAGCTTTTTCTAAGGATTTGCTGAATAATCCTCTTATTTTTTTCAAATTTCAAACGTGAACTTAAAATTGGTCTCATCTATATATATATATTTCTCTTATGCGGCGACAAAAAAAGGGGTTAGCGAGCGCCAGCGAGCAGGGGGCGAAGCCTCCTAGTTGGTTATGATTGGTGTAGTTCATTTTTAATGACGGGGTTTAGAAAACTATGAATGGAAAAGGGTAATTTTTGTGTCATTGGGATAACTACTCTGTAAAAAATTCGAAAAATTCCGTATCCCGTTTCCGGGATAAATTATATCTTTTCAAACAAATTTTATAACCAACGCGCCTCCTTTAATTTTTTATAAAATATATTTAAGCAAGAAAATAAAGGCCATTTTTATACAAATAACAAAATGATCATTTTTTCAAGGATGCATGCGAAAGTTCATTTTTTGAATGAATGAAGAACATCTGCCTGTTTACAAAGCGATTTTAATAAAGGAAATAATATCTTCCCGATTTTCATTTCTATCATATAAAGTAAAGCTTCCTAAACTACATTATAAAATCACTTTTTATCGTGAAAACCTAAACATATTACGAGACAAATCTGATTTTTACAGTAATAATTACCGTAAAATCACTGAATCACTCGAATTAAGTAAACATTACTGTAAAAATTACGGTATGAAATGAAAATTAATTTTATGATCAACTATATTTTACGGATGATGCACCCAAAGTTCCGGTCCTTAAAACCGTAATTTGATGCGGAATTTTTTTCGTGTAGCTCCGTCCTCCAACTTTTTATTATGAAATCAAATCGAAGAAAGTTAAGTGTCATCTTTTTCTGGAACTCAGTCTCAAGTGCGAGGAAGCTACCGAAAGTAATTAATGAAATAAATATTATCCGTAATAAGAAATCTCTAGAAAGGTTCGAGAATTTTTTATATGCCGATAAATATTTTCACGTGTAAAAGCGGCATGTGTAGTAATCTTGAGGGTGAAAAAGTGGAAATCATGTCAGATTGATTTAAAACTGGGAGTATTTCAAAGATATTCTCAGTTTTAACAAAAACAAATACAGTAAATCCAACAAATACTTAAAAATCCAATACAGTAAGCAAATATTGCTAATATAATAAATTTTAAAGGTTCTGGCAACCCCTATCCCGCTTACACACAAAAAAAAATAATTTGGCAAAATTACCGCACTACATAATAATGAATGACATTTCTAAAAAAATATAAAAAAATTAAAAAAATGAAAATAAATAAAAATATGGTTCAAATGTGGATAAAACCAAAACAGACCGTATATAAACCATTATTTTCGAATTTCTCCGTTCATATGGTAACGAGTTTACAGGAAATTCTCGTTTTCAAAACTATAGTTTTCATTAGCACACATTAAGTAAAAAATACAAAACTGAAAAGTAAATGTAACCGAATAACTGATTTTTATGAAGTTACTATTCAATATGCTAATGTATTAGTATCATTTTTGGAGTTGTATAATATGTTTTTCAATTAGCAAAGGATAAATTACGAAATTAAGTGATAATTTATTTAATTTATAAAATTTAAGCATTTAAAGACTAGAGAGCTAAGCCCCGTGTTCTTTGCTCACCAACCCCGATGATTGCTTCGCAATATTTGTTGTTTCTTGGCAGAAAACAGTTTTTCTACTTTAGTTTAAATTAGTCACTTAACATATATGTACTAAAAGGAATTCTGTTTGTTTACGCTTGTGTTTCATTTTCCCATGTCTAAATATTATTATCTATTAGTATTATAAATATTTAGATCTATTGGTGAAGAGAAGTATTTTTTTAAATAACATTTATATTGCTATAACATTATATTATTCAAACCGTAGTTTAATATGTTTGCATGCCAAATGGGCAGATATATTAAATATTATTTTTACTAGCATTTTATTGTGCATGAAGCTGATCGTTAAGTTTTAAAACATTTAACAGTTTTCTTCAACTATAATTTATAACAGTATTTTAATGTCATTTATTGGGTATATTAATGTAAGATTAGACCATCTTTGTAAATAACTTTATCTTAAAATGTAGCGCAGAATTACATTATAATGATAATTTAGAAAAAGCAATTCTCTTAGTTTTATATCCTTGAATTAGAAGCTTAATAATAGCAGTACGGGAAAATAATTTTAAATTAGAGATGCTAAAATATTTATAGGAAAACAATACCTTTGTGACTTTTATTAATTTTATGCTGATGACAGCCGAAACAATATGGAATTGAATGAGAAAAACTGGATCCTTCAACGTGATTTTCCGGCCAATAACATGGACAATTATAGAAAACTGCAACACCATCATTAGTTTTTTATATATAGTAAGAAATTATGTATCATAAACCTTTATTTTATTTTTTATTTTATAACCGTCGTTGAACAGCCGACCCAACTTAATGGGTTTACGGCTACTAATGTTCAATACTAGTTTTACCAATACCAATACCAATAGAACTTATTTAAAAGCTCGTGATAGGGAAGAGCTTTAGTGGCACAGAATGAAAATTTCGGTAATCGGTGGTGATGTAATTTTCAATTTTTTGATGCGCCCCAATTTTTCCTCTATGTTTGTTTGTGGAGTTCAGAATTTTACTGGATGAAGATCACAAAATCATAACAAATAAATTGGACTTCACTATTATTCACTTTTACTATATAATAAAAATGTTGTTTACGCATTAGAATATTCATAGAGTGGTATCTTTATCCAAGATTCACACTTGTTTATGAATAAGAATACATTCCATTTGAGTTACTAACTAGAACACTGATGTTATGCTAATATGAAACAGGTGTAAGACCATGAAAATTGACCGTGGAACAAAACAGGTGGTAAAGATATGTGTTCGAGCATTAGTATTTTCTTCATACGGTTAAGAAATGTACTTAATCCCTTATGCGTAGAAAGCACCTCAACACCTGTACAAATATCACCTTGAAGCTCTTAAAGTCGCGTAAAATTTTAAAAATAAAAAAGAAGCATTTATTTTTAGAGGATTTGAACCCGCAGCCATTGACTTCGCTGTCAGGTACGCTAACCGCTATAAGACTACTGATCCTGGAACTAATATTTTAAACTTTTTTCTAGTAAGAAAATTAATTAAAAAATAGATAAAATGTGTAGTTTTAAAGCGATGCATATTAAAGAGAATTTGCACTAAAAAATTTAATGATTCTACTATAAGAACCTCAGAGTAGGATACTAATATCCGTAAAAATAAAAAGTCTCATTTTTGAGAAATCTATATATATATTTCTCTTATGCGGCGAAAAAAAAGCCTCATTACAACTCCCCGAATGGCAACGTTAGAAAATCAACCAATGATTGCATCTAAAAATGTCACATGCCAAATCCAGCTGAGGTGGCTCAACATATAGCGCTTTTAAAAACGGAAACAATAACCAGAGTGAGCATTATCAGGTTGTTCAATTCAGCTGCGGCAATCTCATACTATTAAGCTAAGCAGAAATGAGTAGTCGATCTCTATTTTAGTATTTTGTCGAAAGCGCTTTTTTTCACGAATTTATATATTACGAATTTATATATATAATTCTCTTACGTGGCTCCCAAATTTTGGCTGAAGTACTTTGTACAACTAAATAAGATTCTTTTCACAACACTTAAATACTTACTTTATTTTCTTCATTTATAGAGAAAACAGTCGGTAAAGAATTCTGTTAGGTTAAAAAACATTTCGCTAAAAAAAAAACGAATTCTAAAAGAAATAAAAATAAACAACTTAAAAAATAAAAATGCTTTTGCCTGCCATAGAATATTTTGAAAGTTAACTTAGCAACATAAATCAAAATGACATAGAAGCACAACTAGATCAAAATTACGATACCTGAGCGCTTGACGTAACAAATACTTCAATTCTATAAGTGTTGTATCGCCAAATGCCCAAATTAACAATTGCAATTTCAAATTAATATTGAAATGTACAGGTTTAGAATTTTCTACAGTGAAAAGTTTTCGGAACTTCTGTATTCAAAAAAGTATACAAAAGCTAGACGTTAAGAACGTATCCAATGAGCGAGCAAAGTGAGCATTGGATTGCGAAGCAATCCGAAATGAACTGCGAAGGCAGTTCCGGGGGTTGGCGAGTGCCAGCGAGCATCGGGCGAAGCCTCCTAGTATTTTTTATATTTTGATTACTTACAATGCTGGAGAAGGTACAAACACAGAATGGCAGGGAAATGATGTACTAAACTGCGCGGGGAAATGAAAATACTTCTAATGCAACTCAAATAAAACTTGAAACTGTGGGGCTAGGATCATGAGAGTCTGAATTTTATTATGATAAAAGCTCATAATTTTAATTCAAACTTATTACAAAAGAAAACTTTCTGCTAAAAAACTGCTATGTGACCCTTTAAGTATTGACTTAGTATTCTGAAATAAAATCACCGTGAGATCATCTAAATTGAATAGAGGGCAAGATTCAAAATAAAAATAATTAACTTATAATATATTTAACAGTAAAAACTGTAAAGGTATCACTTTCATTTTAATATATCAATTAGCATAATTTCATTAATTTATCAATTTTCATTTAAAAACTCATATTATTAAAAAATGTTCATTGAACATTTTAAATTTGGTGTCATTTATATTGGTATTTGCATTTGACATTGGTGGCATAGTTTAATGAAAAAGGGTGTGTAAGAACTTGACTGACCTTCTCAGAGCCTCAATTTAAATCCTATAGATCACATTTGGGGCTGTAAGAAACTGGCCACTAGATGGCACATTAAGCTTTCTTTTAGGTTTCTGTTTGTTTCCAAAAAGAGAGTGGAGTCGAGATTAAAAAAGATGATGGTGGGTTTTCAATAAATGTCTTTGTTAAAATTTGTCCAACGGATGAAAACGCAATACTCGTTTTAGCCAAAAAAATAAAACAAATTTTAATTTCACATATGATTTTTACAAAATTGCTTAGCTGTGAAAATAGTTCTGCATCTGATATTAGTTATCAATTAAAAAATAATCTTTGCAGCACCCATAAATTAATATTTTCCATAATTTGGTTGCCCTCAAATTGTAAAATGTTTTGAGAGCGCTTCGCTGATTAATCCTCAAATCATAGTTTATAAATGTGGTCACATTATGTACTTGAAAGTTACTTTAAAATAAAAAAAAATTTCGGTCAAAAATTATGTAACCCTTATTTAAATGTGAACCATAATTACTTAAAAAATTATCAGTCTATTAATAAAAACAGTTGTAAGGTCATTAAAATTGAATAGGTCGCAAAGTTTAAAGCGAAACTACAACCAAATGCGTTGAGCATTACAAAATATAACTATTATAAAAGTTTTCAGTTTAAAAATAGTTTAACATATTAATTTCCACTATTTTTAAAGGTACACAAAAATTGGAAAAAAACAACTTAGAGGTCTATTTCTTAATTTGGTAATAATTCGATTATTATATTAAAAATTCATAATTATATTGCAAATTAATAATAAAAATGCAATGTGATCCTACAATATTAATCATAATTTACTAAAGAAAATCGTACTATATAAAGATAAAGATGTAAATTGATTAAAATTGAATAGTTGGTAAAGTATTAAATGAAAATATACAATTCCACGTCGTGACAATAAAAAATTACACGATTTTTACTTTTGTGAGCATGAACGAAATTAATTTTATTTATTTTAATTTGGCACTAAGATATTTTAGGCACAGATATGTTTTTATAAAACATTATTTTTGACTAGCATATTAAATAATGCCATATTCCATATGCCATAAATAATTAAATAATTCCATATGCCACCTCCAAAAGAAGACCGTTGATTTGCCCAGATTACCTAATTTTTTAAGTTTTACGAATTGCAAAAGTAACAAAAAATTTCCTTCCATTGGTTAATTACTGTTTATTAATATATTAATTTTTATTAATTTTAAAGAAACATTAGACTATTTTTTTCTGTTGAATATTTTTACTAGGTTATTCTAAATTTGGTTATGAATGGATTTTGATACTAAAGCCTCGACGTAGTGGCGCAAAAGTGATAACTTTTGAATGGATAGTGACCAGACTTGACCTTGTTAGTTGACCTTTCGGGGAAATTGACTAAAAATCATTGTGAAACCTCATGATCTATCATAAACAATCACTTTATCTCATTTATTTATATTTTACGAAGTTCAAACAAAAAAGTCAAATTTTTATCAATTAATGTTTTTTTTCCCCTCAATTTAAAATTGTTTCTCCGCACTTCCTTCAAACTTAGATCAGGTGGAAATCCTTATTCATTGTCTTATTAGTATTAAAATCAGATTATTTTCAAAATTGGCGATTAAAGGGTTGCCTCCAAACTATTAATTGAACAAGTCGATTTCTAAAGAAACTGAAAACTTTTATGTTATCTTAGTGCAAGTTTGGTACACATTTGATAATAAATATTTTAAAGCATTAGAGTTAGAAACCAGAAAACTATAGTGCCCCTGAAAGAGAGGTCAACAAATCTGCCCTGTAGATGCCTAAATTGACGGATGTTAACACAGGTGGGCATTGGAAAAAAAATATTTTAAAAAATTACATTAACAGACTAGAATTTATATTATCTTAGTGCAAGTTTGGTACACATCAGTTAATAAATATTTTGAAGCATTACATTAAGAGACCAGACCATGTTATCTCTGTGCAAGTTTGGTATACATTAGATAGTAAATATTTTTAATAAATTAGATTAAGAGACCAGATTTTATGTTGTTTTAATGCAAGTTTGATACACATTAGTTAATAAATATTTTAAAGCATGACATTAAGAGACTAGAAAATTTTGCGTTATTTTCTTAGAGCGAGTTTGATACGCATGAATCAAAAAATATTTTAAAAACATTAGAGTAAGAAATAAAATAGTTTTATGTTATTTAGATACGCATTAAATTATAAAGATTTAAAAACATTAGATTAAATGACTCGAAAACAACGTTGCTATTTTCTTAGTATAAATTAGATACATCAGACAGTAAAGATTTAAATGCATTAGATTCAGCAATTAAAATATTTTGTATTATCTTCTTGGAGCAAGTTTGATAAAGCATTAGACAAAAAGGATTTCAAAGTAATAGGTTAAAAAACTAGAAAATTTTGTTATCTTAGTGCAAGTTTGATATATATGAAGATCATGAAGAGATCGGGGATTCGATCATGAGCCCTTCCAAAGATCTTCATGAAGATGGAAGAAAGATATTTATGAAAAAATGCATATAAATTGGAACAGGGTTGAATTTATTTTCTTTGTTGTGATGTTTAAGATACCAAAGAAATCAAAAGTTGGTCTTATTTAGATTAAGCACCAATATACAGCTTGATTGTATATGATGATAGGTAAGTACTTTATTTACGTCTCACTAGAGCTGAGCTATGGGCGACGGTGTGGGAAATATCCCTAAGGTTGATCCGAAGACATGCCATCGCAATTTTGATCCCCTGCAGAGGGCATTGCTCCCCTGCTTTACTAGGCCGATGACTTGCGGGCGAAGTCGAACACTCAACGGCAGAACAGTTTAACGAGGACTTATTCCGCACACCCATTGGTCCCTATGCAGGCTGATCAAAGTCGACACCCACCCGGTTACTGACCGCAGTCAGTGATGCTTGACTTCAGTGTTCTACTGGGTTCTTTACAATCAATCCGCTGCGGGACGCTTGTATATGGTGAGATAATTCTATGACTTGAGTATATAAAAATAAGAGTTTATCTGCCATAGTCTGAAATCTTAGTGTCTTTGCGTAGCGTATTTAGCCATGGTGAACATTTCTTAATTTCGTAAGAAATAGATGATTGGAAGTTTGTCGAAATAATCAACGGAGTCTCCTAGATAGAGCGGTCTTGCTGATTCACAAAACGTTCTGTATCGTAAAGGTAGCAGGTTCGTATCTCGCCTCAAGGTTGCGTGTATCCCTATGATGACCTTCTTCAACTTGTGCAATCATATCTTCAACTTGACATGAGCTTATAAAGGTACTTTTTAATGAGCAGTAGTAGTAGTACTTTATGTATGTCGCACTAAAGCTGCACAATTGACAATTGGCGACGGTCTGGAAAACATGCCTGAGAATGATCCGAAGATATACCACAGTTTTGATCTTCCTCAGAGGAAATGACTCCCTTTCTTTGGAAGTTTAACAATGACCAATACCACACAACCTCGATCCCTTTGCAGGCTGATCAAGTTGTCCCACACACTCACTCACTGAATGCTGCCAGTGATGCTTGACTTCGGTAATCTACTGGGAACCCTGTCTTACGATCAATCCTCTGCGGGACATGTAATGAGCAAAAAGCCTACAGATGCATCTGTAACAATGATTGAATAAATAAATAATAAACACAAAAAGAGTCTTCCAGGTAAAGCATTCTTACAATTCCACAAAATGCTCTGTAGCATGGAGATAGCTAGTTCGAATTCTACCGTAATCCTGACTGCAGCTTTGTAATTCTTTGCTAACTTTTATATTATTCAACATGAAAAGAGCTTATAAACCTTACCTTGCAATGCAAATGCATTACATACTTGCATATGTATCTGTAGCAGTGCACGTTCACTCACAAACTTACATATCTTTTTTTTAACAATAAATAAACAAATAAAATTAACACAAAATGGGGCCAAACTCTATGTAGCGTGGAGGTAAGTAGGTTCAAATCCAGTCATAACTCTGGTTGTATGTTCGTGCTGTCCTTCTCTGAATTATACTATCCGTGTTTATACTTGACAAAGGCTTATGTGTCGTACTTATGTAATTAAGCACACAAACCTGCATATATGTGTACCACTAAATAAACAAAAACAGGGACTTACCTGGCCGAGTGGTACGGCCCGCCAAACGCTCTGCAAAGCGTGGAGGTAGTGGGTTCGAATACCCTGGATGTATCTTCACGCTTCCTTCTATGTATTGTGCTATCTGTGCTTCTATTTGACAAAGGTGTATAAGCCTAAATTGAGTACACAAGCCTGCAAATGTATATAATTCCAATAAACAATAAATAAATACAAAATTAGCTTCACCTTGTTTAAAAAAGTGCATTTTAAAATTCTACAGGCAAAAGTTTACCTTACTATGTTTTTAATGAAGGTAGAACATATTCAAATTAAGCAGGTGATTTTTTATTCTTCTGTGAGGATATAATGATTCCTACATGATGAGTTGTGGATGAGGGTAAGTGTTTAAAATTTTGATATCCAGATCGCCATTTCAAAGCAAATAGCTACCTAATTATAGACCAGACAAATAACTAGGTAACTTTTCTTAACAAGTGTCTGTAATTTTATTTAAAATTTAAAAATGTCTGAAATAAATGTCTAAAATGATTTAATTTAATGTATTAAAATTTCTTGTTATAAGACTACAAATACCCGATACTATTTTACGATCATCTTGTACAATTATAATTCCTTTTACTCAAAATGTAACGGTTTACTTTTTATTAGAAAAATTCTTACACAGTCCCTCGTATTTAGATGTCATATGTAATCAATATATTTTCTAGCAAGTAAAGATGAACATAGTAATAAAGATTAGGCATATTACTAAAATAAAAATATCCATTCATTCATTTTCTCTTTACATAAATTTTCAGAAGAATTTTATTTTTATCATTTCTTTCTCTCAGTTTTAAGAAATTGAAGAAAAGCTTAGTGAACGGAATAAAATTCAATATTTAATAGGTTGGTAAAAATATCTAACTAAAATAATTTAATTGCGAAAAAGTGGACTGATTTTGTCGGACGAAACAAAGAAATTCCGGTAATGGAAATATTGCCTATATATTTGGCATTTCCCATAATCTTCAAATTTAACTACACTTATAAAAATTTTGATTTATGCTAAACCACAATATCGTTCACAAGCTTAATATAGTTCAATTTGAGCCTTATTATTGAGCATATTATCTCTGCTTAAATTCGATGCCAGTTCTGCGTTGCTTTTAATTTTGCCGAATAGAACCACTGACTGTTAAAACCTCTATGCATAAGCCATCTATCAGATTACCTATAGAACCATTGTAAAAACAAAAGATGCTGCGTGGATTGCAAATTTACGAGCGAGACAATCACCACTAACTTAAAGATTAACCATAGCTCGTTAATGTATAGCCTACTCAAAAGAACGATTGCTTACCCTTTATACTACTGTTCCTTTTTGTTATCCTCCACTGTTGCCAAACTGAACTTTTAGATGTGTTTTTTTCCAATTTTTTCTTCTTTAATGAGTTTATGGTTTAATTCTTTATGAGTGATTTTTCTATTTGAAATTGTTGTTGGAATTATTCAGTTAGGGTTGGTTCATGGCAGGACTTGCGGTTTTGCCAGCAAGAGTTATGTCTGTGGTTCATAGTGTGGCCATTAGCCCACTGCTACCCCAGAAATTCGCAGGTTGACTTATGACAAGTGATGCCTTGGCACAGTGCGTTTTTGGTCTCGAAGTGTTTTGCTCACATGCCTGTTCTGTCTATCGATCTGCTCAAATTCGTGCGAATTCTTTGGCTCTAATTTGTTTAAGGCATAGTGTTGATGGGTTGAAATGTTAAAATCAAATAGTTTTTACATTTTTAGTATTATGTAATATTTTTGAATAGACAGAAGACACGGCATCTGAAAATGTTAAACTTATTTAACCTCTTAGGATCCAATGTCCAATAGATTGGACACATTTTGGAATAATTTTTATCACTCAAAAAATATTTCTTTTTTTTTTCTGTTTGTATGCCTTAACAAATTGTTTGTTTATGTTAAATTATAGTAGGTTTTTACTCTCGCCAGTCAGAATTTTTCATCACAATGAAAAATTATTAGAAAGATATGAAATTTGATGAAGTAACCTTTTGGGGCAGTTATGTAACTAATAAATATCTTATCGAGTATCCTATAATATGGCAAAAATTAACATTTACCATTTTATGCTTATTAATGACACTAGGGAACTAAAGTTATTTTTTGTTGCATTTATATAAATTTGTATTTGTACAAAAACAAAATATATATGTTCTTGCTTAAGCTAAGGGTAGAAATTTCAAATGTAAAATTAGTTTTGCTTCTAAAGTTACGTAGCTTGTTTCAATGACATATTTAATCTATTTTTTGTTGAAATATACAAGTTAAAAAACGTCATATATAGTGCAAATGCTGGGACAGCGCAAAATGTTGCGACAAACTTCTAAGGGAGTTAGGGCACATCATCAAGGCTAAAATTGCATAGGAACCCATGCCAGGAAACGGCATCGTATACAGCCTTCTTGTTCTCACTTGTTCAAAAGCACACGACGAAACTCTTTATTATATAGAAGCACCCCTTGCAGCGTATGATGATAATTCAGGGCAGGGGTTCCCATGCAATTTTAGTCCTGATGATATGCCCTAACTCCTAGAGGTTCATCGCAACATTTACGCAGCCCCTGCTATATATAACGTTTTTAAACTTGTACATTTTGACAAAGCAATAAACTAAGTCATTTAAGCAAACTCTTTAGCTTAAGGAGCAAAACTAATTTTACATTTGAAATCAGTGATGCGGAAGTATCTATGATGTGTTAAAAAATCTCGTGGAAAAAAAAAAAAAAACAAAAAAAAAATGTTCCCTAGTGTAATCATTCAAAAATAATGATTAAGTTTTATTAATATAAACTTTGCTTAAATTTTATTGCATTCATGAGTTGCATTTGTTATATTTCCTTACGTTAAATAATAAAGAAAAAAAATTTAGTTTTTTTTTTTTTTTTCTCTTTTTTAGCCGAAGAAAATTGGTAAGGTTAAGGTTAAGAAGAGGTTTAAGAGGACGCCATACCACGGGAAAAACTTTTCGTTGCTATTTTTTTTTTTTTTTTTTTTTTTTTTTTTTTTTTTTTGTCAAAAACAGAGAAAGTGAGCTCAGACAGATCTAGAGAAACCACTAACACTAAGGTTCTGTTGCTGAAAAAAAAAAAAAATTCAAAATATCAAAATACAAACAAATTATTCGAAGAGAATTTTTCCATTGCGTAATCAAAAGCTATCGTCTCATAATTTATTTTCGTTTTGATATTTAAAAACTTTTTTGTTTCAGTATTTGAAACCTCAAGACTTATTCTTGGCTTGTCTGAACTCACTTTTTCCATGCCTTCAATTTAAAATTATCTAGGGAGGGGAAAAATAATTTGCTACGAAAAGTTTCCCAGCGGTATGTCTTCCTTTTAAGATTCCGATTCAGAGTACAAGATTTAACTCTTTACCTTTATAGGAAGCCATGTGACCACAAAGAGTTTGTTATTTGAAAATATTTATTATTAAATATCATATCTATGAATCGATGCAAGTAACTCTAATATAATATTTCTGAAGTCATCTAACATAACTAATTATTACTTTTCTGCCAGATACATTTAAACTTGCTTTTTTGAAAATATAAAGCTTTGTTTTTCATAGCAACGTTTATGAACCTTGAAGAATAAATATCACTACCATTTTTAGAGGGTGAAAAATGTTTCTTCTTCAATATTTCAAGAACTGTTTATTCAGTTGGAAAACAATTCCTTTAACGAGATTCTAGGAATGAAAAAAAAATATTTTATTTTCTCTCGTATCATCGTACCAGGAACTTACACTCAGTTACGACTTTTTAATGCCGTTACTAACGGCATTTTATTGTTTAGCATTGAACTATGTATTATTATATTGCTTTTTTCCTGAAAAAACACTCAATTTTATTAAATTTAATTGACTGATTGTAATATCAAACAGATTTATCGATGATTCATACGTAATAAATAAATTCGGAACATTTTTTTTTTCTCCATAATAAAACAAATATTCATATTTTAAAATCCTGAATATGTTAACACGGTGATATGAAGAAAGTAGTGTGGTTGAGAATTAATTTAGAGCTATAAATATAAAGGATCAGCTATCATTATTTCATTAAATTACAAATGAAAAATATGCAGGCCACATCATTAGGATGTATGAAGATCAAACTACTTGGCACTCGAAGAAAATTTGAGATGGTTAAAAGGCTAGATATTTTATTTTATATTTGTCGTTTAACAGCCGACCCAATTTTGGGTTTACGACAACTAATGTTCAACTCCTACTCATCGTCTTACATTTCAAGACTAGCTGCCATAAGATATTTATAAAATTTTATGGTGACAAGGGATAAATATTTGAAAATGTTTATTAATACTATTAATAAATTTTATTATTTGATTAATTATTACTTCGTAACAATTGCTTGGTAAATAACTCTTAGAGTTGCAAGCTTGTAATTTTTGAACCAATCCAGAAAACAAGGAAACTCCTGGTTTAGTACCCCCAAAGGTATTGATTTGTTATGGGAACAATGAGGACTTTGAGACTCGACAGATTTAACGTGCATCAGTCAGCATTTACTGCACGGGGAGTCTTCGGCCGGTGGGGATCGAACCCACGAACTCTTGGACAAGGGCCCAGTGCCCTACCATCTCCACGAAGGCAAATTTCTTCCAATACTCGATAAAGGAGTTCCCTTGTCTTCGGGATTGGGTTCAAAATTACAAGGCTACGGTGCTGAACATTGGTAGTCGTAAACCCATAAAATTGGGTCGGCTGTTCAACGACGGTTATAAAATAATTGGCTGCAAAATGGTGAATTTTTGTCATGTGAATCAATAAGTGTTACGTAAGTCTTAATCCAATTTTGCGAAGTCTGGATTTTATCACTTTAACATCTTCAAAAAGAGCTTATGTTATATTTTCTCATTGCAAGATCAACCTTGATCTTGCTCTCTACATTAAAGAAAAAAATGCCATAAAAGAATTTATTTTATAGTAGAATGTATCCATTTTATCGATCCCTCAAACGGGAAATATTCATCAGAAAAATATTGTTGCATGATTTTTTCCCAGTGATAGTCTTCTTTTTATTTGACTTAAATCCTCCTTCATATTTTATTGGACTGCTGACCGGCCTGTGCAGGGGTCAGGGAACTGGCCTTGCATCAGAAAGGTTCTGGTTTCGAATCCCAGGCAAGGCATGGAAGTTCTTGCATTCTGTGTACTATTTGTCCTTACTGTGGGAGCAACGTTGGCCCACCTAATATGGTGCATCTGGAAAAGTGGTCAACAAATCTGCCCTTCAGCTGCATGTATGACGTAGGTCATTCCCCTGGCGGGCATTGGAAAAAAAATTATTGTACTTAACGTTTCATTAGACGCCGTTTGACTTCTGTATATTAAGTACGTATAATTTGTCTATAGAAAGAATTCTATATGTCTATATTTTATAACCGCCACTGAACAGCTGACACAATTTTTGGGGGTTTACGACTACTAATGTTCAAAGCCTGTAATTTTAAACCCAATTCGGAAGACAAGAGAACTCCTGGATCAAATATTGGGAGAAATTTGCCTTCGGGGAGGACTTTTTGATGGAACTAACTCACATTTGCTTTACATGAAGAGGAAACCCACGAAAACCTCCCACTATTAGCCTAACGGCAAGGGGACTTTTACCCATGATCCGTCTATCGCTGAGAATATTTTACGGCAGCACAGTGGTCGGTGAAAGCTGAATGCGAAATTCGTATCTACCAGCCATCACTGGGATTCGAACCCGGTTCACCTCATTGAAAGGAGAACGTTCTATTCCCTGAGCCATCAAGACTTCTATTTGTTTGTTGAACTCCCTTGACTACAAAGTCTAATTTTTAGTGGTTGGTACAGAGTTAAGAAAAGTGATAGTACAGAGAGTCATGCGCAATAACTGTGATGGGATCTTATCGGTCATTTTAGGGAGAAACAAAAGGAAGGTATTAATAATTGGAGTAGTGAAAAGAAATAAGAAATAGTGAAATGTTGAACAACATTTAATGAAAAGATAACAAGCTTAAAACCAGAAGGAGAGTAAGAAATAGGTACTGACGTGAGGATATATATATGTATCCACTTAAATAATAAAAAAACAATTTAAATCATAAAATTCTGTGCTCCTGATCTGGAATAAAAAGGAAGAACAAAAAATTTTAGTTACTCACTCAATAGCGTTGAGGACACACCTGATGAGGAGTCAGGAAGGAAAAAAAATTGAATCATCACGAAAGGTAATGATAAGCCAACGATTATGGGTAAAACAACATTTATTTCATAATCAATTTACATCAAAATTAACATAGCATCTCTTTCACATCGCATTCCAACCTTGCGTAAATCGATAATACAAGATTAAAAAGAAAAGAAAAAAAACTAAAAGAATAAATTTGAGAAAAGGAAGAAAAAAATTGTCAAATCATCAAAAAAATATATATATTAACTTGAATTTGCAAAAACAAAAAAAAAAAAAAAAAAAAAAAAAAAAAAAAAAATTCATAAAATAACATCAAATTACCATGGTAAAATTTATTGAAAAATATATTATATAAAAAATTAACATTAAGTAACAAGGGAATGACATAAGGGGAAAATAATACTCAAAAAAGGAAGAAAAAGGAACGCCATATCAATGGCGGATAAGAACTCAAAATAATAATAATAATAATAATGCAAGAGCAACTAAAGACCAGGACGGGGTACACATAGGGCGAGCCCGAAGGCCTCCCATAGGTGTAATGGTTGAAAAAAATGGTTAAGAAAAGTAGATTTTGAGGAAGGATGGGGGAAATTGGCCAATCAGGGTCAGGTGGGCACTGGGCCCATGTCCAAGAGGTCGTGGGTTCGATCCTCGCCGGCCGAAGACTCCCCGTGTAGTAAATGGTGACTGATGCACGTTAAATCTGTCGAGTCTCAAAGTCCTCCATGTTCCCATAACAAATCAATACCTCTGGGGGTACTGATTCAGGAGTTTCCTTGTCTTCTGGATTGGTTCAAAATTACAAGGCTACGGAGTTGAACATTAGTAGTTGTAAACCCATGAAATTGGGTCGGCTGTTCAACGACGGTTATAAAAAAAAATAAAAATCAGGGTCAGGGAGAGCAGAGGGGGTAGTCGCCCCCTCTGAAATTTTAGTGAGAGGGCAAACAATATGTTTCGCCCCTCCTGAAATTTAAATATTCTAGAAAATAAAATCAAGTAAAATTCCGATTAAAAAATAGTGAAAAAGTAAAAAAAAAATTTAAAAAACTTTTTAATTGATGTTTGAAGCTATTTTCCTCTGAAATTAAAGTAAGAAGTAATAATAAATATAAAAGCGAGGTTCTTTTTTTTTTCAACTTCGAAGCTATTTTATAAAATGGCGATATTTAATGTAAAAGGGCGAATAATGCATTTCGCTCCTTCTGAAATTTAGACATTCACAAAAATGAAGTCAATTTAAATTAGTAAACTTAGAGGGAAAAAAACTTTTTTTTTCAACCTTGACGCGATTTTCTATGTAAAAAAACTTTTTTACCGCTGAAATTCAATTGACGGGCGAGCAATGTGCTTCGTCCCTTCTGAAATTTCCGTTTCCAATTTCGATTTAAATCCGGATATTTTAAACTGAAACAAGATGGAAAAAACACTACACATAAAACTGCTTAAATTTTATTTATTTTTCTGCATTTTTTTTTTAGTTTTATATTTCTCTTTAAAAATCCGAAGCAAATAAAATTCATTGTCAAGACAAGTCATTAAGCAGAGTTTTTTATTTAGGAAAGAAGTTGTATGACGATTTTCTTTGGTATGATATTTGCTTTGGAATTTCAAAAAAATAAATTAATAAATGTGTCACGATTGTTTATTCATATATAATTGCATGACGTCGTGAATATATATATTCTGATCAGATTTTATTTTTTATAACAATATATTAAACAGATTCAAGAAGTTTGATAAAATTGACACTTCATGACTTGTATTATAATTTCCTTGTTGACTAGCGATACTTTATTAAAGACTTTTTTATGATTACTTTATTTATTTAATTTTAAGTTAGAAGCTTCCGTTGCAGGTGATATATGCGCCAGTTTTATAAACTTTAAAATCAATATAACAATACAGATATTTACTAAAATTGTCTGAAAAAAGAAGTTGAAAAATAATAATAAGTAATAACTTTCTGAATTAAATCAGCTCCAAATGTTATTATTCTTTTTTAATTTTGCTGTATCATTTCATCTCATATGTCATATGGTAACCATATTATATATAGACAGAGATATACTTTCATCAAAGTCTTAATTTTTATATTAAATCCATTTTTTGGTGTTATAAAACCTTCGAAATATAATTTTCAGTGTCTGACCTGTTAATTCCATCATACCTGGCTTTCTGTATACCGGATAGTAATATTAATCTGAATCAAAATATATTTGTTTTATTTGACCTATATCCTTAGTAGCTTCTTTTAATTTTTTTTTTCTTTGATAGACAATATCAATAAAACTCTTTTGGCGTTGAGATTGTTGTTTTTATCATCAATTAACATAAATAACACACGCCGCATGTTGTTTCTATCATCAATTTTCAAATTCATCATATCCAAGTTTAAAAGTTCTATAACTAAGTTGTTTTTCAATACTAAAAGAATAAAAATGTTTAAGTTAGTTTAAGTTTTTTTTTATTTAGTTTACGTAAAATAATAAAACAATAATACTTTGTCAAATTAAAAATTAATTTCAGTTCATTTTTTTAGAATTTTAAAATTTATGTACAAAAAGCAAGTTATTTCTTTAAAAAAAATAATTTCGGAAAGCTAAAAATATGCAAAAATGAATAGAAGTATGCATCAAAGAAAAAATTCAATTATTTCTTTTAAGATTTCGACTGAAAGAGAAAAAAAGAAGTCCCTGGGCTAAGAGAAATCTGGAGCCATCATCGATTTTATAGTTAATACATTCAGTGTAAATTTCTCTTCTAATAATTAGTTTTCTCAATCGCTCAAAATGAAAATCCTCGCCTTAAGTTACAATTGTTCATGCGATTTCCTGACAATTTTGAGGAATCTCAACTAAAATTATTAATTGTAACAATAGTTCGTTTCGAAGAATTAATAAAAATTCATAGTCTATATTGACACCCAATTCTTAAAAAAAAGTTTACAACATTGTTCAATTTTTTAAAGAATTATTGAAATAATTGAATATCCATTTAGTAGTAATTTATATTTAGTTTTTCTTTTTCATCACATTTTTTTACTAAAAGTGATAAAACAAAGATAAAAAAAAAACTATTGCCTTTTCACATTCTAATTGGTCAGTTAAATGTGATAATTAGCGGAACATGTACAGAAACGGCTAAACCGCGCCAAACACAAATTTATATTTCGTTCAAACATAAACGTTATTTCGTTATTAGAGAGGTTTAGCTCTTTCGCGTAGTATCTCCCACGCTCATCGCACTTTTAATTTGCGATTCTGTGCAGCGCAGGTGCTTCAAATAATCTCGATTCGCATTATTTATGTACGTGAACGAGCAAGAAGTTAAAACTTTCTATTTTATAGCAAAATCGAACAATGTATTGAGCGCAAATAAATAAATAAACAAAGCGAACACTCTTAGATTAAACAATCGGATTTTCGCTTTGCTGAATTTAAATGGTTCGAGATCTAACTTTAAATATGAGAAATAATTAGAGTAGTGTAAGAGTAGACGATATTAAGAGTCAATATATTTCCCTCACCATAACGTACTTGCTTTGAAGAAACATTTTTCTCTCAACGTATGCAGATTCTTGACCCTTAAAATAATGGGGATAGCCACTATATGCCAAAAATATGGTCCCAACAATTTAGTTAGAGCCTTCTCATGTTTGCGATTTGCAATTTTTAGTTATACAAAGAGCTGACGATTCTAAGGTTGCTCAGTAATGATCAGTAATCTTTTAATTTATTCTTTTTTTTGCGCGTCAGACATAGTTTAATGCATTTTTTGTCAGTATATCTGGCGTAGTAATTACGATTTTTGTCTGACTTTATTTACTTCCTATATTTAGTCATTTATTATTAAAATGTATTTTCCTCATATTTTAATTTTCAAACTTCGTAGTTTACTTTGATTTTTTTGTTAGTAATTAAATAATAATTTTTAAAATATTATTTTCTTCGGATTTTCATTTCTCTGTAATAATTTTTATTCCTCAGTACTTGTTATTTTTCAAACATTTTTAAGCTAAATGAAACTTTTTGTTTATTTTTGTGATTAATTTTGTAATCCGTAACTTTTAATTCTCATTTATAAAATAATAAGTCTTCATAAAAACTATGTAATAATTTTAAAAGTGCAACAAATTATTCAGATTTATTTTTTGTTTAATTGTAAATATTTTTTTTAGATTTCATTTACATCGCTTTAACGTTGCTTTAACGTTGTTTATGTAATGATATTTTTGTTAATTGTTTTCTCTATATTTTTTTAGAATAATTTAAATTCTTTAAGTATATTTCATTTAATTTATACTTTAAATTTTTTTTACTATTTTAATAGTATATAACATAATTTGCCAATATCATTATGTTTTTCGAAAGATTTTTTTAAATTTCATTAGTCTTTTTCGCTATCCAGCTTAT